>BSBK01001929.1:107500-252500 GCA_027943335.1 Chamaecyparis obtusa
CACTTGCTAAACCTACTCTGCCACCTAATCACTCCCTTAATCTCACTTTAAAAAGGGATTCCTAACCTCATCAGCACACTCTTTCTTACAACTTTGTCCACCACACTCTTCCCTAAAGTTTTCTCACACATGTGTGAGAAACCTTGAGCTCTTCAAATCTTAAATGCCCATCTTGTCTCAAATTGACCTTTCAACTTAGCCATCCTCTCTAGCCTATGTGTATCCTATGTGGCTCTCATGTGGATACCACATAGGTGCCAACTCATCCAAGCCCTCTTCCTCCCTCCAAAAATCTATAAATAGAGGCCTTTCCAAGAGCAAATCCATCTCTTATTTTTGCATTGTTATCATGTTACTTTAGCTCTAGAATTTCATAAGCATTTAGCTTTTAGTTTCTTGTTCTTGCTTTCAATCTAAGTCACATAGCATGCTTAAAGTTAATGGTGAATGAATCTTAGCTTACATAGCATTGTAGTTTCTTTTTTATCTAAATCACATAGCATGCTTAATGATAAATGAATCTTAGTCTTGGGTCTCATTTGTAGTTTTTAATCTTCATCTTCATCTCTTGGAATCCTTGGTGCAAGCTAGTTCTTCATACTAGTTTTTCCATCACTTTGGATCTCCTTTTAGCTTGGATTTAGTCTTTAAATCATTCCAAGCTTGCATTTGGGATCATATATTATTGTGTTTTTGGAGAGCACATCCACATATCTCCATAATGAAAAAATTGAATGGAACTTGGGTGCTTCCATTCTAGTTCAATCAAAGGTGGTGTGTTTGAATCTTTGTTGTATGTTGCATTCTTGTTTAAACTAATGTTTTATTGTCTATGCATGCTCCTGACGGGTTAGGATCTTTGCAATCATAGGTAAACAAACAACACAAATTAGATATGCATTTCAAAATAAGTTGGCAACTAGCACTAGTAGGTCAAAATATAATGTTTATAATACAATAGTAGGAGCACACACAAATAAAATTGAATCATGGAATTTTGGATTGGGACACATGGTATTACCTCCAGTTTTCTCTTGCCCATAAATTTTCATGGTTTGCATAAAAAATTATGATGAAAGTATAAGATAAATTATTAATAGGAATAGCCAAAAGGAAATTTTATCCACCACCAAGAAATAATTTAAGAGTTTGTTGGACTTAGGGATTGGAGAAGAAAACTCAAATGCCCACATTGACCTAGAAAATATTGCAGAGGAATATGAAAGAGTCAGTGAAGATGAGAAAGATAAATTTATCAGAGGTATAACAATAGATGGTATCAAATTGGATCACAACCATAAGCCCATAATGTTGATACTTTTGTGCAATGGATTAAGGATACTATTGCCCTATTAACATTTTGCATCGAATTGTAAAGTGATAGAGAAGTGGGTAAAAGCCTTCTTCAAATGGTATTTAATATCCATTGTATTCCTCAACTAGTTACATATAATTTTCTTGAGCACATTATTTAATCCATGCAAAATAAATTTGTAATGATTAAAAGGGGTTTCTCTAAGACATTTAGGTTCACAACCTACTTGTGTCATCTTCTTCTACAAAAATATCCTCAAATATTCAAAACCAACAGGCTTAAGATTCCAGTGTATAAGAATGATAAGAATAGAGTAGTAGTTCCAATATATGAATGGGCACCTAAGATAAGGATGCATGAAAAAAGATGGAACTACACCAATTTTGTAGAATTATTTTTGGCACGAATGTATGATGAAATTACAGACACTCTAATTCCTAGATTGTATGTGTCTTATAGAGATTGCATTCAACACAGATATCAAATACAATTGGTGGAATGGTTCCTCATGGAAGAATATATTGTATTGGTAGACTACTAATACCTTTTAATTGTAGGACATTTTTCAAAGAATCATTTGGAAACTACTAATCCTATTGGTGTTGTAGGTTTCCTAAGATATAAAAAAAAACATTATGTTTTCATTAATCTTCTTTTTTAGGAAATATTAACAAAAGTCCACTTGTAGTGTTTTTTTAAGTGATAGGGGAGTATGCTCTTGTCTTTTCAAGACAATCAGAAACCTAGACTCATTTGAAAATATTCTTTAATAGGGACTTTGGGAATGAATAATTGTTTTTGATGTGTTTGGGAGAAAACAACATTGGATAGGGGAGTATGCTCTTTTCCCCTTGAGGGAAAATCAAAAATCTAGAATCCTTTAGTTTCCAATACATGCTTTAAACTCCTCCTTTAGATGGTCCTTCTGGTTGAGGTAAACATATCCCTAGAATGACCCACATGAGAACAAGGTGTAAGCCCAACACTCCAACTCACGTTAATCCAATTTTCTTCTTGGAGTTAAAGCTTTGGAAGCTGGATACCATTTGAGCTTATACTCGACTCTCACCTAACACATCAGTAGGGTCTCATGGTCTCAATCATGTTTATGTGACTACCTGTGCCAAGGTTCTTTGTGGGGATATATGTCTAAATCACACATGTGCAAACATAAATAATGTATTCAAATAATGACTCTCACTAAGATCCTTAACATAGAAGCTACCTGGTTCACCTTGGAAAGTGTGATAATCCAAGTGCAAGGAGTATAGTAACCTCCCCAAGATACTCACCATATCATGCCTTCTTGAGCATTTGGATTCAGATAATACAACATCAAGACTAGAGCCATTGTGTTCTTAGTGATGGCCGTATTTTGATTAGATCTTGAAGTGCACCTAAGTCAATGAGAAAGGATTTTCAGATTCTACCAACTCCTTAGGGTAGGCATTGTGATTGACTATTTTCAAAATTTTACCAAGAACATACACACCTCAAAAAAATTATCAACTTCATTATCACTATTACTTGTCTCCCACAAGGTTTCTTTGTCCCTTTCCAGATTTATTGCAAATGTGTAGCTTTTATATTTTCTAATTTGAATGCTTAAAAGTGGGTCCTTGCCAAAGAATCATACTAAAAGTCCAATTGATTAAATTCATCCAAAATGTTCTTGAACCTAAACTCTCTCAAAATCATTTGTCCAAAAACATTGATCAACCTAGCTAAATCACCACCCTTTCGAGATATGACTGATTCAATAAAGCATATGAAGGCAAAGTTACCAATTGCTCATATTTACCAAGAAAAGAAATTTGTAAAATGTAAGCTTAAAGATCATCAACCCACCTTAACTACAATCAAGGAAGAAGCCAAATACCAAGATAAGCTTGACAACATGACTTATAATGCCAAAGTCATCCAGTTTGGAGCACATTTTTAGATAATCCGTCATTTTGTTTCCCTTGGAAGAGAAGACTAGTTGGATTATCACATGCCACATCCTTTTGAATCTCATGAAATTATCTCAACATCCTTGTATTCTTGCATCATATATCATCCTTTAGGTGCATTTACATCATCCCCTTAGATAATCTCATTTAAATCAAAACCATCATCCTAATCTAAAAAATCCAACAAAAAAAAAAGATTCCAAAAACCAAAAATCAATCAAACCATCCAAATCTATGCCTAGTGCAATATCCTTTTGAGTTGATATAACCCTTATCCTAAATCAAAACCATCCTATAGCTCCACCCATTGGCTAAGCATCATCTAGGGTATATAAGTACTTGTCCTTGTAAGCCTCTGTTGGCATTAAGTATGTTTTTCATTAGTGACAACACTTATTCAGACTTTATGTGTTTACCGAGCAGACAAGACAGTGTTTACCAAGCAGACATGATAGTGTTTATCGAGCAGATAGAACAATGTTTATCGAGTGATGAAATGAGTAGTGTTTACTGAGTGCCAGCATGGTAAATAGGGAATTTAGTTTCTACCGAGTGACACTATATCTACTGAGTCTCCAGTATATACTGAGTTTGAAACTACAACTGAGTGGTTAGTATGGACCGAGCCTCCACTTCTACCGAGAGCATGATGATGCCGAGTAACACAGTGGATGCCGAGTATCAGAAAGTCTTTGAGTTAGTTTGTAGTAACCAAGTAACTATATTTAGGCTAACTCAGTAATATTTGTGTTAAGAGCCAACTTTGTAATTATTTTGTAATTGTTTTGGATTGATATATAAACAATGTTTTGTATCATATCCAAGGTGTGAAGTAGCGAAGTATGAAAAAGAGAGAAAGGCAGAGATAAGTGAATTACAAAGGGCTACAACAGTATAGGAAGCAACAAAGATCTATCCATCACATAAGGTGATCAGTACATTAGAGAATGTCAATTAGCAAGTACAGTTGCAAGTAAGAGATCTACTGTTTCATCCTTACAGGTGAATCAGCTTAAAATCCTTTAACCGGGTAGACTTAACAGTCTTTGTAAAATCTCTTAACCAAGTGCATACTTTATTGTATGTTTGTAAATCCTCTAACAAGGTGGACCTAGTAGTCCTTATTGCTCCTAACAGGGTAGATCATTAGAAGTGATCATTGTAAGCCTTAACCGGAAAACTTTATACTGCAGTATTGAAGTTTTGTGGGTATCATCCCCACCTCAGTTTTACTTTCTACTTGGAAGGTTTCTGGGTCACCAAATCTCTATGTTCAAAGTGTTATGAATGTTTTATTCTTTCTGTTACTTATGCATGTAGTCAGATTATCAATCTAATGTTATTTGAAATATGGTTAAGATCTGATTTTGTTAAAAGTTTTGAAGTTACTGATTCACCCCTCCCCTTTCAGTAACCTAGATAGTCTTGAATATTTCCAACAAGCCTCATCATCTTGATCCAAAGATTTGCTTGCATTGATAAGAATCTCATCTTTTGAAGATCACAAGTCTACCTAAGGTTCATAATCCCATCCATTTTGATCCAACACAAGGCAAGGGAAACTCATTCCCTTTTGGATCCTAATCTTGCCACTAGTTCATCTGATCCCAACAATTCTAACAACGCGATGGTAACATAGGATCCAAAAATACAAGCACAAATCAAGAATGTGTGGGAAGACCCAAATGAAACACCCACCACAAGTTCCATGGAAACATTTATGAGTCACCCTAGCCATACACAAATGGTCAGCACAATCATATCTCAAAATAATCTCGCCATCTTGGCTAACTACGCGCAATAAGGTACTCCCATTCCACTAGAACTCCAACCCTTCAACCCCATAAACCCCGCCAACACCTTCCATGTTATTGTACTTGATCCTAATAGTCACATGACCCAAGTGGCCTCACCTATCCCTCATCTCTTCCAATCTAGTGCCACCTTCCCCACAATGCAGGCAATGATGCAATCCTCTCCTTTTTCTATCATGGGGCCACCACCTCGACCTATGGCATCACAAGCTACCACTTAGGCACAAAGCTCCACACAAGCACTAAATCCACCTCCCACATAGAGATCCACACAAAAAATACCTCCACCTTTCATGAGCCAAGCCTCCACATCAGCACCACTTTCTAGGGGGCAGCACAAACACCTCTATCCACTGCTCAACAAGTCTTCACCCAAACACCTCTATCTACTGCATAACAAGCCTTCACTCAAGAACCCGTTCCACTTGTCATCCAACTTGCCTTCACCCAAGATCCTCTCCCACCCTTCATCACTAGTTCTCAAGACCAACATACATTTTACATGACAAGGATTCCATCTATAAGACGCCCAACCAACTATTCACGTCACAAATCCCCACCATCACAGGCACACTCCCAACTATCTCTATATCCCAACCTACTATGAGGGTAGGTTCTTATTAGGGCCTTACTCAAGTGAAAATGCATGCGCTAGGGATACAAACATAATCACATATATCCAATCCCATAAACCAACAAATATATTTTCTGTTCATAGCACAACCACCACCTCAACATAAAACCATGTCTATCCCTACATTTACCAATTATTTAGCTATGTCATCTACCACTTCTCAAGATGTGCCGCCACCACAATAGTAGAGCTCTTCCCACTTTTCCAACTAACTTATGCAACTACCTCCCATCACTAGCATCCAGGGACCCATTCTACCACTTAGTAATGTAGGAATGCCTCCCACCTATATTGGCCAAACATAAGGCTAATCACATCAGCAATTCACACCATTTCACTAATACCCTCCACAAAAACATTACTTTCTTAAAAAACAATAATATCCTTCCATCCCACAACAAAAAGAGGTGATACAATATCCCATGCAACAATATGCCTCTACCCATCAACAACAATATATTGCCCAACCACCACTGTAGAATCTATTCCAGTCCGCTTACATAGCTAGGAAATACCCTTACCAAATCCCACAATATCCCTCATAGAACTATCCATATTCACCTGCACCATCAGACCCCTTCCCAATGGGAGTACCCACTCTAGTGTCAACCAACTCAGAATGGGAAGAAATGAAAAACACTCTTACGGAGCATACCACCCGGACAAAAAGTAAGACCTTCAAGTTTGAAGAGGTTTTTAACTTACCCCTTCGACAAATCAATCACAATGATTCCCTTCCCCAAGAACTTTGAAATACCCAATTTTGATAAATACAGGAGGAAGGGAGATCCAATCAACCATGTTAAGGAGTTTTACATGGCTTGCTAAGAGGTTGCTTACAGTGACAATTTCCTCATGCACCTTTTTCCCAAAATCTTAGGAGAGACCAATATCAATTGGTTCTATAAAATACCCTATGGGTCAATAACAACCTTTGCAGAACTCTTTGAGAAATTCATAGCGCAATACACACACAAAATTGAAAATGAGTTGTCCCTTTTGGACTTATGCAATTCAAAACAAAAGGGAGGTGAGAGCCTTGCTGACTACTTATAGAGATGGAAAAACCTCACTACGAGGATGCCATACCAACTGCTAGAAAAATATCTCACAAAAATATTCATTGACAATATACACCCAAATTTATCCCACTTCATGCATTTGAATTAAATACAAACCTATCAAGACATTAAGGAAAAATGGATGGATATTGAAAGAGGCCTCTTGGATGATGGTAACATTAGGCATTATAAAGAAATCTCACAAGATAAGTCCAGTAATGACTAATCTTGTTACTAGAATAAGAGCAAAAATGTCATTAAAGATGGGGCCACAAACACCAAACATGTCCAAATTGTTTTGGTTGGCCCTACACCACCTACTCATGCATATCAACAACAAACACCAACCTACCAACAACCCATGCAACATTATCAAAACCAAGCAAATCAAGGAAACACTATATTAGTCACCCAAGGAAAAATAAGTTGTGTCCAAAATAATTAGAAGCGCACAGTTACCCCTCTCGGTGAAACTTTGGACGTAATCTTCTATTGAATGGCCAATTCCAACTTGATCATTTATCCCCAAACCCATCCATTCGATGAATTAACCCCAAAAATAGTATGGAACAAGGATAATGAGTACTTCGATTATCACTGTGTTAAGGGACACACCACTATGAAATGCATGAAACTCAAGCATTATGTCCAAGATCTCATCGATAAAAAAGAGATCACAAATGATGTACCTACCCAAAAGTCACCCAATGTCAACCTCCAAATATACAAAAATGTGTTTCCTCAACACAACTATGGAAACAACACAAACAATGCTAACCCACCACTCTAGAACCAAGGCAAAGGAAAGCAAGGTGACCATGCTGATGGAAAAGACTACACAACTACTTATATCAACTATGATAAAGTTGTTAGATGCATATCCCAAGTTGAGCCTACAGTCATTGTCATACATGTTAAAGGTGCATAAATCCAGTGTGCGGTCACCACCCATAGAGGTAGAATCTCTATTGTCGGATCCAATGTGGCCTCCACATCCAATACATAATACAACCTCCTGGAACACCTTGGGAATACCCCTGCCCAAATATCCATCCTCAACCTTCTCTGCACATCACCATTCCACCAGGAAATCCTCAACAAATCCCTCCAAGAGGCACGTGTCCCCACAAACATTAACACTATCCAATTTGAGAACCTCATGGGGCATCTATCTAGATATTGTGCTCTCTCCTTCAAATCATCTAACATGCCATCCATTGAGCCTGACCACAATCTCCCACTCTGTATAGCCGTCATGGCCAATGAATTTGTAGTCAAATGGGTCATGATAAATAGTGGTTCAACCCTTAATTTGTGCACACTTAAATTCATCCAACAAGTGGGATACAAAAAGGATGATATATCATATGAGGTCATCACCATCAAATCCTACCATAATTTGGAGCATACCTCAAAAGGTACCATTTTGTTGCCCACCAAGATGGGCCTGACAATTCAAGAAACCATCTTCCATGTTGTTTATCTTGATATTCCCTACAACATCCTCCTTGGTTTCCCTTGGATTCACTTCATCAAAGCCTTCCCATCTACCTACCACCAATACATCAAATTTTCACATCAAGGCACTGAAATTAGCATCCACATTGATCCCCTACCCTTCACATACTATCATGTATTAGAAGAATCATTTCCCCATTACACCCATTATCTTGGGATTGACATTGGCACTTTGATCGCCAACTCATCTTGATCCCACTGTGATCCAAAGACAATCCTTTCCTCCACTCTTTCTACTATCAAGATTAATTAAAGGGGCTATGGTGAATATAGTTTGATTGATGCTTTCATAGTAGGGGCCCTACTACTTGATCCATAGAACCAAGGGCACCCATTTCACCAAATAAAACTCCCTCAAGCAGAGCCTGAAGTTAAGCAAAAGGGTCCATCCACATTCATTTCACATGGTATTCTAAATAATCAAGAGATGGACCCTAATATTAAAAAGATGGTTGTATAAAGATCCCCCACCTCCTGACACCGAACTCCTTAGGTACTTCAAAGAAAAATATCCTGATTACATAAGTGGGCTACTGAATAATGGAACTATCAAGGTGGAGCTCTAGGACTTGAAGAAGATGGCGTGAAAGACCCACTAGAAGCTTAATAGAACCTAGGACATCACGGCCTTAGATTTAACACCCCTTTCTTGCACATACAAGACCACAATGACACAACTAGGGGTACCAATGTGCCCAATGTTACCCTCCTAGCTATCTAAGATGAAATCATAGAAATCAAAGACATTCGTGAAGAGGAAGTGAAGAAATATTACAAAGAGATACTCAATGATGAAACCTTCATATGAAATTATGTCCTTTTTCAACTAGCCCTCAACCTTATTGACCTCTCACTCATCCACCTCAAACTCATAGACTGGGACCAACCAAGAATTGCACATATCAACAAGTTCCAAAGAAAAGAAGTGCACCTAAGATTCATGGGATCATCAAACCAACAAAAAGACTGGGGGCATTAGTCAACACATGTCTACAAGTTGGACCCCAAGGGATACTTTGGGGAGAGGAAGTCTTTGGCTGCAAAATTAAAAATGAAAAAAAAAATAATGAGTCTTTTTTGTGAAAACCCCTCTAGGGCAAGTTCTAACTCTAAAAATTAAAAACAAAGGGTGTATCTTCCAGTTAAAACCTCTTTGAGGTGCTAGAAGATGAAGACTTGTCTCTTCCTCCTATCCATGATTACTGACTAGAGTAGTTCTCCATAGTCATTGAAGACACCAACCCAATCAACTTGGGAACTAAAGAATGTCTAAGAATAACATACAATACAACATCCCTGAACGAGGGAGAGGAGACAAATTTCACTACACTTCTCGAAGAGTCTATGATCAACTTTGCATGGTCATATGATCACATGCCTATGTTGGATCCCAACTTGGTTATTCATCATCTTGTAGTAGATCCCAATGCAAAACCAGTCAAACAGAAGCTTTGCAAAATGCATTCCAAGGTAGCCATGTTGGTTAAAGGAGAACTTGAAAAGATCTTGCAAGAAAAAATCATTCGAGATATTGATTATTTGGAATGGATCTCTAACATGGTACTAGTAACCAAGCCATCAAGGGAAATCAAGATCTGCATGAACTTTAGAGACCTTAACAAAGCATGCCTAAAGGATTATTTCCCCCTGCCAAATAGAGATATGATTGTTGATCTAATAGTTGGTCATCAGATACTATCACTCATGGATGGTTTCTCAAGGTACAATAAGATCCCCATAGAAGATGAAGACCAACATAAAACAACATTTACAACACCATGGGGTATCATTTGTTATAATATGATGCCATTACATTTAAAGAATACATGAGCCACCTATTAGAGAGTGATGACAACCATATTCCATGACATAATACACAAGATAGTTGAAGACTATGTGGATGAAATTCTATCCAAATCAAAGGCATGGTGGGAACACCTTGATGTCCTTGAACACATGTATGACTATCTACATCATTATAGATTAAAGCTAAACCCAAAGAATTTTATCTTTGAAATAACATCACATAAGCTATTGGGGTTCATTGTATCATAGTGAGGCATCAAGATTGATCCCAAGAAATTCAAGGCCATAATGGACATGCCTCCTCCCCAAACACTCAAGAAACTAAGGATCCTATGATGCAGGAGCATCTCGGGTCCTTGGCAATCCTGTGTCACCAAAAAAACATGTTTGTGTTTTCCTATGTTGCTCGGTTCCTTCTTTAACCAAGCTGGCTCAGTAGTTTCTCAGTTTCCTTTGTTTTTTGGGTTGGTTGGTTATCTCTCTAGCACTCATTTAATTCTCTGGCGCTTAGTGATGCTTATTTGGCTCTCAGTTATCCTTGCTTACTAAGTTTTTTGTTATAGTTTCCTGTTGAGGCCAACTCTTGCAATTAATTATAGCCACCGATTTAATGTTGGAATCTATCATTGGGAGGCGTGTGGACCTAGATTTGGTCATTCCTTCCTTTGATGGTGGATCTGAAGGCCAACTTATTTGGTAGCCTCTTATATACAATGTAATCTTTAGTTATAGTTTAGGGAGTCAGTTTTAGTTAGAAGATAGAAGCTAGAAGTTTTAAGATTGTTTCAGATCCTAACATGTTGGAGGACTTTTGTACTTGAATTGTAATATCTGACCTAAACTAGGAAGGCCTTACAACCTGACATGTATGAATCAATTGAAATAAATACATGAAATTATCCTGCATTATCTCTCTCACTTATGTGTTGTTGCTTCTGTGTGTGATCTCTATAAGGGGGATCTAGTTAGGGTGTGCATTTGGCCCCTCTCCCCATCCTCCTTTGCATTAGGTGGTATTAGAGCGAGGTGAGATTTGGATCTAGGTTTGTGAATCTAGGTTTGAGGGTTCCTTCTTGTCAAACCCTAGTTAATTTGTTGTGGGGTAGAAAATTGCAATCTGGCCTATAATTGTAGAGGGTTTCAAGATGGTTCATTGGAGGTGAGATGCAGATCTAGGATTGGAAGACATGTTGAGACAACTTGCTGCTAGATTAGAAGCTATTGAAACAACCGAGAGAAGAGGAAGACATCTTGAAGATGTTAGTGATGATAAAATTGAGGAAAAACAAGTTGATGTAGAACCTCCACTGGTGATGGATCAAGGTGAGGAAATATTGTTGAAGGCTTTAACCAATATGAAGTCCACACAACACTTTTATCCTCTTGAGTATAGTGGAAAATTGGATTATGATGAATTGGTTGACTGGATAACTGAGATGGAAAAGTACTTTGAGTATAAAAATGTACCTGAGGAAAAGAAGGTGAAAATTGCAAGCACAAAGTTGAAAAGTCATGCATCCTTGTGGTGGGAACATTTGTAGTTGGATATAAAGAGGAAAGGAAAAGAAAAAATTAAGGTATGGAACAAGATGGTGAATAAATTGAAAGAAAAGTTTTTACCTTGTGATTATCAGATTAACCTAGTTAGGCGAATATAAAGTTTGAGGTAGAAAGATAGCTCGGTAAAAGAATATATTGAGGAATTCTATAGATTAGATATCAGATTTGGACATGATGAAGATGATGTGGAAAGAATTTCTAGGTACCTGAATGGATTGAGAGTTTCCATCCAAGAAGAAATCAGTTTGGTTAAGTTGGAAAACATTGAAGAAGCTTATCAATTTGCATTGAAAGTTGAGGATAAATTGAACAAAAGACATGAGCAAAGACAAAGAGGTAGATATGGTAGTTTCCCTAGAGGAAGAGGTAGATCTTATGGTGAAAACAATAGATTTGAACTAGAAAAGACAAATATGGATAAAGGAAAGATTGAGTGGAAAGGTGAAAGTTCATCTAGAGGAAGAGGCAATAACTACTAAGGTGGTTATAAGAGAGGTGGTTTCTGAGGAACTTGTTACAATTGTGGAGAAGAAGGATATAGATTGTTTGAGTGTACACATACAAGTAAGAAGGTTGGTAGCAGTAGAAATGCTTTGGTGTAAGAAGAGTCACCAAATGAACCTGAGAAGGAAAAGAACTTGATGGTAAGGAGAGCACTTTGGAGTGAAAGTAATAAGGAAGATCTGGTAAGGAAAAGTTTGTTCAAGACTAGATGTAGAGTTTTTGATGAATTTTGGAAGGTAATCATTGACAGTGGTAGCTCGGAGAACTTGGCATCTGAGGAAATGATTATAAAGTTGTAGTTGAAAAGTTTGAAACATCCATAGCCTTATCAAATTTCATGGATCAAAGATGACCATACACTCTTGGTAAGTGAACAATGTTATGTGAATTTGAAAATTGGAAAGCACTATGATAAGGTGTTATGTGATATCATGCCTATGGATTGTTGTCATATTTTGTTGGGTAGACCTTGGCAATATGATAGACACGCTATATATGATGGGAGATTGTATAAATATACTATTTGAGCTAATGGGAGAAGACAAATCTTGTTACCTTTGATTGAAGAACCTGTTAGAAATGTTTTTACATCTTTGAAAGTTTGTTAGATGGAAGGGAGAAATTTTGTTAAGGATTTGAAGATGAATGATGTATGTTTTGCTGTGATTCCTAACAAACTGAGTAAGAAAATAGAGGATAGTATACCTGAGGAGATTGACAAGTTACTCACCGAGTATACTAAGATCATTTTTGATAATGTACCTAATGGTTTTCCACTGAAAATAAGCATTGATCATTGCATGGATCTAATCCTTGGAGCTAGTTTACTGAATAAAGCATCACATTGGTTGACACCTACCGAGAATCAGGAATTGAACTGACAGATTCAAGAATTTTTGCAGAAAGGTTTGATCCAAGAAACTTTGAGTCCTTGTGTAGTACCTATTGTAGTGGCACCTAAGAAGAATGGAGAATGGTGAATTTTTACTGATTCCAGAGCAATCAAGAAGATAATAGTGAAGTATAGGTTTCCTATATTGAGAATGGATGACATAATGGATAGTTTGACTGGAGAAAAGTATTTTACCAAAATTTATTTGAAAAGTGGGTATCATCATATTAGAATCAGAGAAGGTGATGAGTGGAAGATTTCTTTTAAGACAAAATAAGGTTTGTATGAGTGGTTGGTTATGCCTTTTGGGTTAACTAATGCACCTAGTACTTTTATGAGGTTGATGAATGAAGTTTTGAATAAATTATTAGGTAAATTTGTGATTGTATACCTAGATTATATTCTTATATTTAGTAATACTAGATAAGAACATTTTTTGCATGTTAAACAAGTATTGCAGAGGTTGAAAGAAGAAAAGTTGTTGATAAATCTGAAAAAGTGTTCATTCATGCAAGAGAAGATTGTGTATTTGGGATTTGTGATTTCATCTAATGGTTTGAAGATGGATCCTCAAAAGGTTGAAGCTATTTTGAATTGGCCTACACTTGAGAATTCTAGTGAGGTAAGATCATTTCATGGTTTGGCAAGTTTTTACCGAAAGTTCATTAGGAATTTCAGTTCAATTTGTAATGCTATGACTGAGACTATGAGAGGAGATAAAAGAGAATTCAAGTGGACACATGGAGTTGATAAAAGTTTTGAGACTCTGAAGAAAAAGGTTGTTGAATTGCTTGTGTTAGCTTTACTTGATTTCAATAAGGTATTTCAAGTGGAATGTGATACAAGTGGAAGTGCAATAGGAGATGTGTTGAGTCAAGAAGGTAAACTTGTTGCTTTCTTTAGTGAAAATTTGAATGATGCAAAAAGGAAATATTTTGTGTATGATAAAAAATTCTATGCTACTATTCAAGCACTAAAGAAATGGAGACATTATTTGATACCAAGTAAATTTGTATTGTATACCGATCATAAAGCTTTATAGTATTTGGGTAGTCAAAATAAGTTGAATCAGAGACATATGAAATGAGTTGAGTATTTGTAGAGTTATAAATTTCATAAAGCATAAGAGTGGAGTCACTAACCGAGTTGTAGATGCATTGAGTAGAAGAAGATCTTTGATGACCGAGATGAAAATTGAAGTTCTTGGTTTTGATGACATGAGAGATTCTTATGAATTTGATCCTAATTTTTCTAAGCCATGGAGAAAGTGCAGAGCACCTATTCAAGATCAACTGAGTACTAAATGGGAAGAATATTTTATTCAAGGAGGTATGTTGTTTAGAGGTATTTAGTTGTGTATACCAAGAGGATCAATGAGAACTAATTTGATAAAGGAGAAACATGTAGTGGTTTGGCTGGACATTTTGGTGTTGATAAAATATTGAATTTGCTTAAGTAAAAACACTTTTGGCCACAATTATATAAGGATGTTCATAAATTTGTGAAAAGTTGTGGAATTTATCAAGTTGTAAAAGGAGTAAGTTAGAATAATGGATTGTATACATCGATTTCTATTCCCGAGAAACCTTGGATTGATATCAGTATGAATTTTTTTCTTGGCTTATCGAAGACAGTAAGAGGTAATGACTCTATATTTATTATTGTGGATAGATTTTCTAAAATGGTACATTTTATACATTGTAGAAAGACATCAGATGTAGTACATATAACATATCTTTTCTTTAAGGAAATTGTCAGATTGCATGGATTATTGAGGAGTATCATCTCTGACCGAGATAGTAAATTTCTTGGATACTTTTGGAAGACCCTTTGGAGAAAGTTTGGCACTGAGTTGAAATATAGTTCTACATTTCACCCACAAATGGATGGAAAAATAGAAGTTGTGAATAAAAGATTGGGTAATCTTTTGAGATGTTTAATTGGAGACACACTGAGTAATTGAGATTCTATGTTGGCACAAGCATAGTTTTCTTACAATAATTCAGTGAATAAGAGTATTGGAAAATCACCCTTTGAGATTCTAAATGGCATACAACCAAGAGGTATATCATATTTAAGGGATATTACTGATGAAGGAAAGAGAAGTGTTGATGGAGTAAATTTTGTTGAGTACATGAAGACATTTCATGAAGATGTGAAACATAAGCTAGAGAAAAGTAATTAGAAATACAAAGATAGAGCTGATAGATCTAGAAGACATAAGGCTTTTGTAGTTGGTGATGAAGTAATGGTTCATTTGAAGAAAAGTAGATTTCCTGTTGGAACATATGGGAAGCTAAAAATTAATAAGTTTGGTCCTTGCAAAATTTTGAAGAGATTTGACAATGGAAATGCTTATGAGATTGAGTTACCTGATGACATGGATATATCACCTATTTTCAACATTGCTTATTTGTATGAGTACCATGAGTTGGATGAATAAATGACAGTACCAAATGATTATCCTAAGAAATAGATAGAATAAGTTGAGAAGATTTTGGAACAAAGAATTGGAAAAAGTACAAGAGGAAAATAGTATATGGAATATCTGGTAAAGTGGAAGAATAGACCGGTTGAAGACAACTCATGGATTTCACTATCTAAGTTGGATTCAGCTTGGATTTCACCTACTTCATGATTTGGAGAATCATTTCAAATAACCCCAGGTGTCTGATGTAGGAGCATCTCGAGTCCTTGGCAATCCCGTGTCACCTAAAAAACATGTTTGTGTTTTCCTATGTTGCTCAGTTCCTTCTTTGACCAAGTTGGCTCGGTAGTTGCTTGATTTCCTTTATTTTTCGAGTTGGTCAGTTATCTCTCTAGCGCTCGGTTAATTCCCTGACACTCGATGATGCTTGTCTGGTGCTCGGTTATCCTTGCTTACCGAGTTGTTTATTTTAGTTTCATGTTGAGGCTGACTCTTGCAATTAATTATGGCCATAGATTTAATGATGAAATCTATTATTGGGAGGTGTGTGGACCTAGATCTAGTCATTCCTTTTGTTGATGGTGGATCTGAAGGTTGATTTTTTTAGTAGCCTATTCTATATAATGTAATATTTGGTTTTAGTTTAGGGAGTCAACTTTAGTTAGAAGATAGAAGGTAGAAGTTTGAAGATTGTTTCAGATCCTTGCATGTTGGAGGACTTTTGTACTTGAATTGTAATATCTAGCCTAAACTAGGAAGGCCTTACAACCTGACATGTATAAATAAATTGGAATAAATATATGAAAGATATCCTGCATTCTCTCTCTCACTTGTGTATTGTTGCTTCCGTGTGTGATCTTTGCAAGGGGGATCTAGTTAGGGTGTTCCTTTGGCCCCTCTCCCCACTCCCTTTGCATCATCCTACAAGGAAAACTATAATCAGTTCATAGATTCATATCTTAGCTTGACGTCAAGTGTCATCTATTCACACATCTTCTTCACAAGGATACCAGTTTCAAGTGGCACCCAATCTTTCAATTTTTTTTTGAGAAGTTCAAAGAATACATGGCCAACTCACCCATTCTTGTGCCACCAACACCAAGAATCCCTCTCATCTTGTACATTTCAACAACCACTACAGTACTGGGGACACTATTGGCCTAGCTTGATGACAATGGTAAGGAAAGAGCCATCTTCTACATCAATTGCACAATTGTTGGCTACAAGATGAACTATTTTCCTATGGAGAAGGCATGTCTTGCAGTGGTTTTTTCCACTTAAAATATTTTGCATTACATGCTCAACAACACCTTTAAGATCATATCTAAAGTGGACCTACTCAAGTACCTGCTTAAAAAAAAACACTTACAAGCTAAATGGTGAAATGGGTCATGCTCCTAAGTGAATTTGACATCCATTATATAGACATGAAGGTAATAAAGGGGTAGGTCATTTTAGATCAACTAGATGAGGCATCCTTGGTGGATGTGTATCCATTGGTAATGGAATTCCCTAATGAAAATCTGTGCATGGTCGAAGAAAATTCAACATGGAAATTGTATTCTGATGGCTCCTACACATCACATGGATCAGGGGCAAGAATCCTCTTTATCACTTCTTAAGGTGAGTATATCCTAAAATCATTAAAATTGGGATTCCCCTACACAAATAATATTGTAGAATATGAGGCACTCATCTTTGGCCTTAGGACGACTATCCAATGGAATATTATAGAGTTGCAAGTGTTCAAAGATTCACAACTCATCATCAAGAAGGTCCTGGATGAGTTCCAAACCAAGGATGATAAGCTATTACCATAAAAATAATTAGTGGAGAAAATGAAAGATAAATTCCTAAGTCTACAATTCACACAAGTCCCTAGGCTAAAAAACTAGGCTGCAAACACAATCATAACCATCGGGTCCTTACTAGAGATCCCCTGAGATTCTACACAGTAAAAATTCTTAGTTGAGAATCTACATAAACCCGCTTAAAAGAAAGAGGATTTTGAAATAGTGTGCATTTTGGTTGGTCCCTAGCCCCCATGGTACCATGCCATCAATGCTTATCTAAAAAATAGTATCATATCCCCTCACCTCACAAACACCGAGTGTCGTAACCTTATATGCAAATCTCCCCACTACACTTTCATAGATAATACCCTATATCATCGTGGATATCATAACATGCTCTCTCCATGTTTAGATTCGAACAAGGCTTCTCTAGCCTTACAAGAGGTTCATGTTGGAATTTGTGGTTCCCACATGAGTGGTATGGTCCTAGCAAAGCAACTTCTTAGAGAAGGGTACTATTGGCTAACAATAGAACATGATGCATGTGAGTTTGCAAAGAAATGCCTACCATGTCAATAACATGCTAATAGGATCCATGCTTCAACACAAGACTTGCATCCCATTGGGCTGCCATGGCCTTTCTCATGTTGGGGCTTTGACCTCATTGGTAAGATAACCCTCCTCTCCTTGGATGGACACAAGTGCATCATAACCACCACTAAATACTTCACAAAATGGATCAAAGTTATCCCACTCACCCTCACTAGTGGTATTCAGATATCCAAGTTCAACCCGTACCACATCATCTTTCGCTATGGCATCGCCTCCACCATATTTACTAATCACAACACACCATTTGAGATCCAAAACATGTAAGATCTATGTGCCAAATTTCACATCCACCATCTCTTCTCCAAATGATACTTCCATCAAGGAAATGGCCAAGCTAAGGAAACCAACAAAACCATCCTCAAAATCCTTAAAAATGTTGTCAATGATTCTAGTCATGACTGACACCTCCAAATCAATCTCGCCATCTGGACATACTGCACTTCCTTCTGCACTCCCAAAGGCATGACTCCATACTCCTTAGCATATGGTGTCGAGGTTGTCTTACCAATTGAGGTCAAGTTACCTTCACTATGAGTGTCCTCAAAGAACTACATCATTGATAAAGATTACTACATATTACACCTCATACAACTGGACTTGTTAGACAAGAAATGATAACAGGCATATGACCACCTAATTGTGTACCAAAATTTCCTCAAGAGAAGCTACAAGAAAAAGGTACACCCATGATAGTTTCAAGTAGGATACATGGTCCTTAAAGAGAATAAAAAAGTACAAGAATACCCTGAAAAGAAAGGCAAGTTTGAGCCTACATGCTTGGGCCCTTACATTGTCACAACCTATTTTGGCTCATGAGCATACTGACTATCCACACTAGAAAGAGAAACTATGAATGATCCCATCAATATCATTCATCTCAAGAAGTTCTATGCCTGAGCCATTGTTGTATCCCACCTCTCTAAAAAAATCACAAAAAAAAAAAAGAAGTCCTAAAAAAATTATTGTTTTGGTGAAAACCTAGTAAACATGTGCCTCAATAATAGAAAAAAAACCAAAAAAACCAAAAAGACCATAAAAATAAAAAAATAAAAAAAATAAAATTGAAGAAAAGTAAAGAGAAACAATTGTCCAATGGTGAAAACTTGACAATCAAGTGCCTTGGGAAAGTATGTTGGTGAAAACTTGGAAACATACACCATACATAGTGGACCATGCCATTATCTATCAAACTCCCATCCCCCCCATTCCCTTCACCCACTCATCCCCACTTCCCCAAATCCCTATCACCAACTTGCATTCCCAGGGTGTTCCTTTATCAAGCACATCTACAACAATGAAATGTATTTCTATCCCCATCCTGAGCTTTCTATGTATATTACTTGTATAACATGACCTTATTCTTGCATCTCGAGCTTTGTATATATCTATGTCACTGTTGACCTTTCCTAATTCCTAAGCTTTTGTAAATATCTATTGTATATATCAACCATGTCTTTTGTACTATAGCATTGAGTCCCATTATACATCTCCCTTTCTGTCTTTCTAAAATTTGATCAATTGAGTTGTCTCACCAATCCTTGTACTTTAGCAAGTCCCTTAGTCCACATCATTGATCAAGCAATTGTTTCAGACTCATCTTTTTCCACTAGAAATAGTTTTGTGCACCAATCCCACCAATGAGTCCTTGTAGGATGCATTCTTCCTCTTGTCTGGCCTAATCTCCCCATCATTCAGATAGTTGACCTCCTTTGGAAAAGGATGTTGCTGTAGGAGCATCTAGGGTCTTTAGGCTACCCTAGTCTAAACATTTTGGCTTGTAGTGACCTTAGCCAAGTCACTGATTAATAAGGACTATGAAGAGTCCTAAGTGAGTGTGTGAAGCCTAGAAAGTCTTTAGGAAGGTTGGATAAGAGTTAGTCAAGGTCTTTTCTAGGCTTGGTTAGTCTTGGTTTTCTTTGTGTAGTTGCTAACTTAGTAATCTAGTTGGTCAAAGGCTAGTTTGACTTCCCAAAATATGGGAATAATGAAGGAGAAGGGTCTAAATGAGTTAGTTACACCATTGAGGTCACCTAGAACTCATTTGAGTGACCCAAAGAATCTTGACAACAAAAGTTATCAATGACAACTTTTCATCTTTTCAAAAGTTGTCATGACAAGAATTGTCAAAATGCCTCATGAAGGCTAAAAGTAGTTAGGGATCCATTTGGACAGTTTTTCCCCATCTTCCTAACCTACTTAAGTGTTTGAATAGAGATGAGGGCTGGAAATTTTTGTAATCTTTTGTTTTTTTATTGAATTCACTGGTGTGCTCTGCATTACCAAAACAATGCTAAGAGCTCGATTATCCTTGTGCTATGGATTGATCTGAGCCTAGTCTCTACATGTGAATTTAGCCTTGTATTTCTAGTTTCATTTTATGTGTTTATATTTAGTATTAGTTTACTTTACTTTTCTTTCCATAAGTCTTTCCTCTATGACCAATATTTTCCTATGTGTGTATATTCTCTAGCATGATGGAGGAGTTGTTAAATTTGGAAATGATGCTCCATGTTCTGTTAAAGGAAAAGGATCCATTATATTGAATGAAAAGATGATATGTGATGATTATTATTGGCTTCAAGAACTAAACAACAATTTTTTTAGTGTCGCACAATTGAACAACACTCACCACCAACTGGAATTTCAAAATAGAAAAGTAAAAATCTATGGTGTTGATGGAGATTTGATTGGAACTGGTGAACAATCTAAAGGTAATCTATTTTATCTTGATAGTGTTGCAAAGAGTTTCTTATTTGTTAAATTTGAAGATTTATGGCTATGGCATAAAAGACTCCATCATGTAAATTTTGATAACATGATTAAGGTGAGAAAAAATAATAGAGTCGGAGGTCTACCAAAATTAAGAAAACTTGATAAAGTGATATGTAAGGAATGTCAGATTGGTAAGATGACAAAATCAAGTTTCTCAAGAAAGTCTTAGTCATCTATTGGTATTTTGGAATTGTTTCATACTGACCTTTGTGGTCCTATGAGAATTCAAAGCTCTTATGGAGATCTTTATTTCATTTTGTTTGTTGATGACAATTCAAGAATAATGTCAGTTATGTTTTTAAAATAAAAGTCTGATGCATTCCAAATGTTCAAGTGGTATAAAGCTAGACTTGAAAAGGAAACAAGAAAAAAACTAAAATTTTTAAGATCAAATAGAGGAGGTGAATATATATCTAATGAATTTACTGTCTTCTTCAATGAAAATAGAATCAAAAGACAAGTATCTGCAATGAGGATTCCACAAAAAAATGGTATAGTTGAAAGAAGGAACAAATCTATAGTTAATTATACTAGAACATTGTTGATTGACAAAGAGGTTGCATGAACATTCTGGAGAGAATCCATTAGCACTGTTGTCTACACACTCAACTGAATAAAATTCAAGAAAGTTACCAATAAGACCCCTTATGAACTTTAGTATGGACATACACTGAATTATTAGTTACTTCAAATTTTTTGGAAGTAGGTGTTATATACTGAAAGATGCTAGAAATGGAAAGTTTGATTCAAAAGGAGATGAAGGTATATTCCTAGGATATTCATCAAATAGAAAAACATATAAATGTTTGAATAAGGATACTGAAAAAACTATAGAAAGTGCAAATGTGAGGATTGATGAATTTTTAGAGAGAAATGAAGAAGATAGAAAAAAGGAACCAGAAGAATATCAAAGATTTGTGTATATACAAGAAGGTATTTTGGGTAATGCAACGGAGTTGCAACAAGAATAAACTGAGGGGAAAGTTGATCCTCCACCAAGAGATGAAAATATTGATGAATATTCTACTGAACCTGTATTAGCAAAATATGTGAGAAGACACCACTCCTTGAGAAAAATTATTGGAGACAAGAATGCAGGTGTCATGATAAGAAGTAAGTTGAAGGATAATACATGTTTGATTTATGAGTTTGAGCCAAGATTTGTCAAGGATGCACTTGGAAATGAAGATTGTATTAATGCAATGAAAGAAGAAATTGATCAAATTGAAAAGAATAACACTTGGTCACTAGTACTGAGACCCAAGGACAAGAATGTAATCAGAACAAAGTGGATTTTTAGAAATAAACTCAATGAGAATGGAGATGTGATCAGAAACAAAGAAAAATTATTATGGAAAGGGTATACACAAGAAGAAGGTATTGACTATGGTGAGACATTTGCCCCTTTTTCTAGATTAGAATGTGTAAGAATATTACTTGCATATGCTGCCTATAAAGTATTCAAAGTTGATCAAATGGATGTTAAGTCTGCATTTTTAAATGGAAATCTTGAAGAAGAAGTTTACATTGATGATTGGGCTGGAAACATTGATGACAAAACAAACACAAGTGGAAGAGATTTATTTTTAGGAGAAAGGTTAGTGACATGGTTAAGCAAGAAAAAAAGTTATATTTCACAATCTACTATTGAAGCTGAGTATGTTGTTGCAGCTATGAATTGTTCAAACATAGTGTGGATCAAACAATTACTTGAAGGTATGCAAGAAGAGATTACTGATATAGTTACTATTTTCTATGATAATATTAGTCCTATAAATATATCAAATAATCCAGTGATGCATTTAAAGAAAACACACATTTCTATCAAGTATCATTACTTGAGAGAGAAATTTCAAGACAAGCATGTGATATTGGAGTATGTGAATTCAAAGGAACATATAGCTGATATATTTACCAAACTACTACCGAAGAATGATTTTGAGTATCTCTAAGGTAAGTTAGGGGTTCTTCCCCTATCCAATATTCACTAAGACAAGATGCATGGTGTGTCAATTTAGTTTTTCAATAGAATAACTATTTTGTGAGTTGATGCAAGTGTTCACTCTTTGGGTGAAGCTTGAAGTTGTGAAAATATATTTATGTCTACAATGAGAGATCAATACATTTGAGTATGGTTTTCTGCCTAAGAAATTTTTTTAGGAGTATGTTTCTTTGGCATTATTGTCAAAGAGGGAGAGTATTAATGATGGTTTCAAAGAGGAAGAATATGCAAAGAGTATAACTGATAAAGGAAGAATATTTACAAATGAAGATAAATCTTAGAGGGAGTAAAGGCCAAAGATAAGTTATTGAAGTGTTACCATCATCAATTGACAGTATGTGTTTCCATCAATGCCAAAGAGGGAGATTGTTACTATAACTTATGTTGATGATGATGAAGACTGACCAAGATCAGAAGAATTTTACAAGTAGTGGTTGTCATTGCACCAAAATATCAACCTGTTAATGCCTGATACAACCACTAGACTTATAGAAGACACATGAAGTGGTTAAGCCATGTCATGAATCCTGAGGAGAGTGCTGACCATTTTTCCAACAATCTCCCCCTTAGCACTACCTGAGGGGATTCAAACCTATGACTAAGATCTGATACCACTTGTTACAAGCAATGGTTGTCATTCCACCAAAATATCAACTTGTTAATGCCCAATATAGCCACTAGAATAATAGAAGAAATAGGAGGTGGTTAAGCCATGTCACAAATCCCGAGGGGAGTGCTGACCATTTTTCCAACAAAGAATACAAGTTTGTAGAATGGTTAAATCTATTATTATATTTTTATTGATGTCAAGTAATTGATATATGATTTATATTATGTTGCCATATCATTTAGAGTATGATATAAGTGGAATGAGTTAAGGAAAAGAAGAAATGAGATGTGAAGTTGAAGAACTTAATTGGGCAATTGATACAAATCAAACAATGTTAAGGTTATATTGATATAATTATTTTCTACCAAACAAATGATTATATCAATTTGGTAAAGAATGGTAATGAAGATTAGTTAAGTTGGTAAGGAAAACAATTTTGGCTACCAAGTAGGAAAATTCATTTGATAAAAGAAAAAAGGTCATTTGGTAAAAGGAAGGAAAGTTTTGGTAAAGGAAAAGGAACTCAAGACACCAAAATTCAGAGTGAGCCATTGAGAAAGGAAGAAGAATCAAATACAAGGATCATAATGACATTTAATGATGAGCTATGATGAGTTGGAAGATCATGAAGATAAGGATGATTTAGTTGGAGAGATCTATGATCAGAAAATTCAAGGTGATGATCTATGGTATAGATCTAAGCAGTACAAAGAGAAGGAACAAGTTTAAAAAAAAATCAAGTTCTAAGATGATGATAAAATGTTTACCAAGATCCAGATTCAATGAATAAGTTTGTGAAATGAATTAGACGAATGAGATTAACCAAAGAAAGACATAATAGAGGAGATTAAGAGGAAATACAATGTCTATATAAAGGATGATTTTGTATGGACAGATGGCTAACAAAATTGAAAGGTTGAAGAGTCATCGACTGATGCAGTGAAGAAGGAAAAGGTGAATTCAGAGTCAGAAAGACAAAATTTGATGAAATGTTGAAGCCAGTGGAAAGTGAAGGATTAAAGTGAAGATAGTGAGCACACAAAGGATATGATTATGAAAAGATAGGTGTGAATCTACAAGTCAATATATTCAATGTTTCTTATTAACATTTGTAATAGAAAACTCTCTTAACTGAGTGGACCTAACAGTCTTATTGTAAAATCCTTTCAAAAGGTAACATTCTAAAGAGTGTTTGAAGTCTTTTAACCAGACCACTCCTAATAGGGTGAAGATACTAACAGATCTGAGGTAAATCCCTTGACCGGGTCACATTTAATAGTGTGCATTGTAATCTTTAACCAGATTGGCTTTTAACTAAGCATACTTCAGAAGATTATTTCTTTAGTGGGTGACAATTCCCACATTGGCTTTTCCCAAAGATAGATTTCCATGTTAAATACTAGTGTTACATGTAATGAATGATTTATGTGTTTGATTTACTGATTGTTAAAGTCTATTTACTATTGTCAGTAAGTAGTGAATTATGTCTGACCAAGTTAATCAAATTAAAGTTTTTAAGGTACAGAGAATGATGGATTAATGATTCACCCACCTCTCTGTAATCCAACATTGGATTGGATTTTGAATTCATGTGATTTTCCTTCAAAATGAGGGAGGTGTCTTTTCATTTATACCTCTCCTATCCATTTTGGGGCTCAAAAATCAAAGGAGGTTGACAAGGATATGAAATCCTACTCAAAACCAAAATACTAACCTCTAGTTCAAATATGGGGCCAAGTTAGCATTTAAGGAGAACCTCTCAATGTAAGGGGCTAAAAATATCAACTTATACACCCCATGTCACCATTTATGAGACAATAAAGGCTGAAATTTTAATTAGGGGTCAATTTTGATAGGAGGATTTTGTAAAATATGCACCAAATTAAGGTGTGATCAAGCATAACCAACATAGAAGCCTTGGAAACTAAAATAGGGCCTAACTAAGGACAAAAAAAGTAAGTCATCATGATTGAGGATGCTACAATAGGAATATGGAACACCTATTCAATTATGTTTGGGCTATTACAAAGAATCATAAAAAACCCAAAAACTAGAGGAAAGATAAAGCATTAAAACCCCAAAAAATAAAGAACTATTAGGGAACCAAAAAACCATCACAAACATAAGATGTAGTAATTAAAGTTCATCATAACAAAAATTATTGACCAACCAACAGAAAACCCAACTATCAACAAACTACCAACAAAACATAACAAGAAAAACTAGCAGAAACAAGACAAAACAAAGAAACACCACCAACAACTAAATAATATTTTTAAGGGACTCAAAAATTTATTCTTCTAGAGAAGACATCTTCTGGATAGAATCTTTCAAGTTCATTAGTTCTTTAGGCATAATGTTCACTTTCTTCTTAATTCTCATTGTAGTACATTTCCCAGGACCAACACTCTAACCAACAACATCCTCAGCCTCCTACTCAACATTGATGATAGCCTTCTCCTAATAGGAACCTTCCAGCATGGCATACATGGCTTTAAGTTTGTCCGTAGACAACTTCATTCTATCTTGATTGTGCTAAAGGATTTTCTTTAAAGTATAATTGTTAGGAATGGGAACACTAAGAGGGGGGGGGGGGGTGAATCAGTGTTCACTATATTAAATCTTTTTACTTTACTCTTTAAACTTAACTTGAATGCTTAAGTACTAAAATTAACATTAACATAAACAAGATAGATGAATACAACACATAACACCAATATGGTTATGGGGAAACCCAAATAGGTAAAAACCCCACTGGGAATTGACACCCACTAATAATCTGTACTAGTGTCTTATGATCCTTGTTAAAAGATTCTTAACCCTGTTAGGAGTTGTCTTTACAATGCTTTTAGTATAGTGACCTTGTCAAGGGTCGGACCCTGTTAGGATTCTTTGACAATTAACCCTGTTAGGGGTGGGGAAACATTTTCCTAGAGCTCACTACTCAAGTGGTGAAGGGTACAACCTTCAAATCTTAGATACACACTATATCTGCTGGATGAATTGGCATTGTGACACTACATGTCTAATCAGTTCCTTTGATGCATTGATTCTTTGACCTCTTTCAAAGCTCTAATACATCTTATCAACTCTTCACACACTTCTTCTATGCTTATCTCAACTCTATTTCAACTTCCATACCAATTAAAAAGGGCGCATCTCATATTTATATGCGCTACCAAAACAATTAACTAGGTCGGCTTATAACCGATTACATACAATGCTTCCAATTAAATTAGCTCAAGTGTGTTTACAAAAAAAATTAATTACATGTTTACAACCTAATTACAATAGGTGCATAGCCTTTACAAAACAATATTATAGTCGCTAATCAAATTACCAACAGTCGGCTGCATACATTGTTTTGTTCTAGCATTCATTGTCTGTTTAACTTCAACTGTCTGTATCTTTGTCATACCAATCTTCTGATCATGCACTCTTAGACTAAGCATGAATATACTCTTACCATCTTATCTGTTAGGGTGCATACCATAACTCAGTCATACGCATGTACGCTGATGCTCTGTTAACTGTCCAGTCTTCTATACTTATCCAAATACTGATCTTCTGATGATGTGCACTGACTCCAAAACTCTATATGAATTTGTTTCCATAATGAAAACACTATATTAAGTCATATACAACAATATATTTAACTTTCCAACAATCTCCCCCTTTTTCATTGATGGAAACAAAGGAATATGGCAAAGTTACTATATGTCCTCTTATACAAAAACTCTAACTTATATCTCCCTTAGTCTTATTACTTTACATCTTCTTTACATATCTATAACTCCATATTCTATACATACTCCCCCTTTGACATTAATGACAAAGGTGCTAAAAACTAAATCTCTACAAGTACTTACAGGGAAAGTACATTCAGATATGCTATCTACAACTTGTGGATCTCTTGCTTCCAGAATGCAATTAGTGCATTGACTGTTTGGAGATGGGCGCATAATGCATAATTCAACTTTTCCATCTTCTCCAAATTTGAGCTAGGACCTTGATCATATGTCACCATGGTGGCATCGATCTCCTTGATATTCTATTTGAGCACATCTAAGGAGGGCGCAAGAGCATTCCTGAGCTGTGTTTTCCTTGCCCTTATCTTGGACATCTCCTTCTTTGCTCTTTCAATCTTGTCAATCTATCCTTGATATACATTATTACACATATTTTCATCAGTGAAGGGGTCTTCTACTAATTTTCTTACTTGTTCATCTATCATTTCTTTTGCCTCTTGTATCTTCTTGAAATGATCATCAGTCAGCTTATCTTGGTCCATGCAATCTGCAATGATCTTCCTGCCATTTGCTACAAACTCTTCTAAGGATGCTTGACCAACCTGGAGTGAACTTAGGTCAAGTGCAAAGTTACTGATCAATTCACTGAGCCTCTTCTTCATATACTTTTATTCTACAACTAGGGATGCAGATTCTTCCAAGCTAGAAAAGTTTTTCTTAAAATTTGAAAGAATTGTGCTCAGATCATCCCCTGAATGAACCTTAGAAACTTTCTTGTCTGAAGGTAATAAACTGTTCAATATGTTGACTGATTCAACAAATAAGGGATTCCTCATTACTTGTTTCTTTTTGGCCTTCTCCATAGCTAAGACACCGATCTTGATCAGGTCTTCTTCTCCCCAAGAATCTAGACCAGTGGTGTTTGGCGTCAATCTTGACAACAATGATACAGAAGGAGTGATAGGAGTGCTATCCATTACTTCTTGCTTTACTCTGATTTGCATTCAAACAGATAACTCATCTTTTGATTCATTTCCTTTTATATCTTCTTCTCCTTTCTTTTCTTCCTCTTTTTATGTTTCTTTCTCTTTTTCTTTTTCTAATTCTTTTCCTTCTTCTTCTTGTAACTTGGGTGAATTGTCACCACATAGAATTTCAGCTTCTTGTGTGCTCACAATAGCTTCTTCAAACTTGTCCAAGTCTTTATTTGTGGCCACCATGGCTATCTCTACATTATCAATGATGATAGTGTTATGTTTTGGTGTCTCTATCATGGGCAGATACTTTTCTTCCTTTGTAGGAGTCTCAATTGCAGGCGCTAAATCCTGAGGACCTGTAAATGGTACATTAGTGGGCTTTGCCAATTTGACTTCCTTATAGGGCACTTGTGTTGAGGGCGTAGTGGGTGGATACATGTGTTTGTTCAAGAATACCTTCTCAAAAGCCTTCTATGTTTCCTTTGCAATCAACTCATAATTTGTGTCCATGATGTGTAGTGTTCTTGTCTTAGTCCAGAGGTGTGGTTTCACCAAATCTAACAACAAAGTTTTCTCCTCTAGAGAACATACTGGGAGACTCTTATCTAGAATCTTTTCTCTTATCCTTTGATCCTCTTCAATGGCCTATCTTTTTAGGAACTCTAAGATATTCCACACATTGTCAGGAATCATTGTCTTTAGTTCTAGGACTGTCCTTTTAAACTTCAACATGTGTTTGATAATCATTCCATGGATTTCTGATTTTTCAATTTCACTATACTTCTCATAGAACTTCCCTACTTGATCTATCTCACCTTCATCAATAATCCTTGTAATCAACACACTAAGACTATGTTTGAAACTTACTTTTGGAGGTACTTGAGTTTTCTCCTTGCTTCTTGTTTCTCGCAAGGATGGATGACTAGTGTTGATCTCTTTCTTTCTCTTAGGCATTGCCTTATACTCAGGAGGAGCAGTAAGGTCAATTGTTTCTATGGGCGCAGGAGAGGCAACAACTGTTTTACCCTTCAAATCATCAGACTTCTCCACTTTTACCTTCTTCAATTTTGGATCATTAGACTCTACCTCTATTACAGATGCACTCTCAATTCCCAAAGAAATCTTTTCTTGTCTTGCTTTGTCCAAGTCTGCTTGAGTTAATCCATGAATTTTCAATATCTCAGAAGTAACCTTGGCTACTTTTCTTTTAGTTGTTGCGTTGTTTAAAACTGCAACAACTTCTCTTGTTTTCTCTTCATAAGTCCCCCATCTTGGCTCATTAGGGTCCTTAGGTGCTGATATCAGTACTTGAGCATATGATTCTAGGACTTGTTCATCAAATTCATATCCAAGTGGATGGATCCACTTTGTTCTTGGCTCAACTGCTTCCATACATGTTACATCAGTTTCTACCATAAAGAAAATGCTATCTTTGTACTTTATAAAAATGCTTTCTGGAATCCTGTATATCATTCCAGTGTCATGTATTCCTTTAGTGTACTCATTAGTTTCCTTAAATGATATCTATGGCATTATAGGCAAACTCTTGTCCAAATACAAATCTGACACTTTTCCAAGAATGTGGAAGTACATGTATATGATAAAAGATCCAAACCTAAATATTTTGGTCTTGTCATGTTTGATGGCCTTAATGTTGTCTATCAGTTGTGCACACAAGATCTCACACAAATTAAACTCTCTATTTTCTCTGACAACCCTTGTTACTGCAAGAATAGTGGCCATAAACACACTATTCACTCTGCTGGCGTGTTGAAACCTATACCCTAGTATCATAGACATCAATTTGATGTCATTTTCCTCAATAGGATCTATAGTCATTCTGCGCCTATCACTTCTTGATTTACATGTTTTCTCAACAATTTTTCTCACATCCTTGCCTGCTAGAAGGATGACACCTTTCTTAGAGAGACCTGTCATCTCATGGATTAGGTTTCTTGTAATCCTAACTGGCACTTCACCTATCCAGAATAGGTCATCATGAATCCTACTAAGTAGAATCTTTATCCATTTGGACTCATAAAACTCATATGTTGTAGCATACTCAATTATCAGGTGGTTTTCAAATTGTGCATACTCATTTAGGAAGGTTTTATCTAGTTTCATCATGGTTTCTAAGTGTGCTCTTATCCTGTCAAGTCCTACTAGCTCCTTCTTAAAATATATGTATGCATGGATGTCTTCAACATGCATAACACCCATAGGAGTGTAGGAGAATGCCCCTTCTAGGTCATCCAATTTAGATTTGAACAGGTGCCTTTTAAACACATTTCTTTTCTTCTCCACAACATCAAATAAAATAGGAGTAGCCATCACTTACTTGTATATCACTTTCCTAATGGTTTCCAAGAACTTCTGAATCGACGTGATAGATTAGGGCTTCCACAACCGATCAAACACACTACTTTACTGGTGAATCAATCTGCAATCCTTCACAATCAACTACTAGGGCTTCTGTGCTCTTTAATCACTCTAAACTTGAATGCAATGAGTGATCTTCATTCTGCTATCAATCAACTAGTGTGCTCTTGCACATAGGTTCTGCTAGTCTCCAAAGGGTTAAATCTTAAGGTGCATACTCTAAGGGTGGGTATACCAGTTGCGCAAGGGTTTAGAGATAAATTAGCTCCCCCTATGACCCCGAGGGCCATTCATCCAGTTGTAGAGGGTGTGTCCATTATGGATGCATCCAATACATTCTCATCAACCTTATTCTCCTTTTCCTTTAACCAAATCAAGCTTGCATCTTTTGAAGCTTTCACAAACTTGAATTCTCCTTCGGTATCTGGTATTGATTCTTCTAGCCTTTTAGAGCTTTCCTGACTTTGCATTCTTGATCTACAGAATTTTGAGATGTGTCCAACCTTCTTACATGAGTGAAAAATAACTAGAGACCTTAAATTCCTCGGGGCATTGACATGGGTTACCATTTTTCACTGTCTAGCTGAGTAACCATTATAGTTACATATCTGACATGTAACATTATGAGAGCTTCTTATTTTTGGCTGATTTTGATTTCTCTGATTATGCTGAGTCTTGTTCTTTTGACTTGTCTTACAATTCATAGCTCTATGACCAAATTTATTGCATGAATAATAGTAACCATTGAAAGGTCTTACCTCTATACAGTTCCTAGCTATATGTCTATGCTTGTTACATGCATAACAAGTTTGGTCTACTAGCTTGCACTCATCTTTGGATGGTTCAACATTATCTTTAGTCTGACTTCTAGTCTCCTTAGCATCTATGGTATCTTCTGGTGCTTTCATCCTTGCTCGTATGTCAATCTGATTTTGTCCTTCATTGAATCCAATGCCACTGGTATCTTCTTTAAGCTTCCGAGCATACAACTAAGATTCAATTAGATCCTTGCTTGTGTTTAATTTATCAATGTGATTCTTAGCCTCTTTCAATTCAGATTCCAAGCTCTCTTTGTTGTTTCTTAGCTCCAAGATTTCCATGTTTTCTTGCCTCAATTCTTCATTCAGTTGAAGGTTCTCTTTGATCTATTCATCATTGACTTCCTAATTTTTAGTTAGTTTGTCATCCAATTCTTCAATCTAATCTTTCAGAGATGTGTTTTCTTCATTTAGATTTTTGACCATGATCCCGAAATCACTGGTAGAACATTCTTTTAAATCTTTCCTTAGTCTTTTGATGACTACTTGAGCATCACTGACTTTTTCTTTTAGCTCTTCAATTTATTTTTCATATCTATCTAGGTCTTCAAGAGTAGCTTCAAGATTTGTTTTCACATGTTTCATTTCTATCTTGTCCATGATATCCTCAAGTGTTTAAACTTCTTTGCTGAGGACCAAAGCTCTAATACCAATTGTTAGGAATGGGAACACTGAGAGGGGGGGGGGTGAATTAGTGTTCACTATATTAAATCTTTTTACTTTACTCTTTAAACTTAACTTGAATGCTTAAGTACTGAAATGAACATTAACATAAACAAGATAGATGAACACAATACATAACACCAATATGGTTACAGGGAAATCTAAATAGGTAAAAATCCTGGTGGGAATTAACACCCACTAATAATATGTACTAGTGTCTTATGATCCTTGTTAGAAGATCCTTAACCCTATTAGGAGTTGTCTTTACAATGCTTTTAGTATAGTGACCTTGTTAAGGGTCTGAACCTATTAGGATTATTTTAAAATTAACCCTATTAGGGGTGGGGACACACTATCCTAGAGCTCATTGCTCAAGTGGTGAAGGCTACAACCTTCATATCTCAGATACACACTATATCTACTAGATGAACTGGCACTGCGACACTGCATGTCTGATTAGTTCCTTTGATGCACTGATGCTTTGACCTCTCACAAAGCTCTAATACATCTTATCAACTCTTCACACACTTCTACTCTACTTATCTCAACTCTATTTCAACTTCCATACCAATTACAAAGGGTACATCTCATATTTATATGCGCTACCAAAACAATTAACTAGGTCGGCCTATAACCGATTACATACAATGCTTCCAATTAAATTGGCTCAAGCGTGTTTACAAAAAAAGTTAATTACATGTCTACAACCTAATTATAATAGGTGCATAGCCTTTAAAAAACAATATTATAGTCACTAATCAAATTACCAACAATCTACTACATACACTGTTCTGTTCTAGCATTCACTGTCTGTGTAACTTCAACTATCTGTATCTTTGTCATACTGAATCTTCTGATCAAGTGCTCTTAGAATAAGCATGAATATACTCTTACCATCTTATCTTCTAGGGTGCATGCCATAATTCAGTCATACGCATGTACTTGATGCTTTGATCTACTGGTGCTCTATTAACTGTCCGGTCTTCTGTACTTAGCCAAATATCGATCTTCTAATGATGTGTGTTGACTCCAAAACTCTATACGACTTTGTTACCATAATGAAAACACTATATTAAGTCATATACAATAGTATAGTCAACTTTCCAAAAATAATCACTCCTATCAACTTTGGAATTTAGCTCCTTCATCTTGTCTTCCAACATAGTCTTCATTTTATTTTAAGTAGCGACATAGTCCTACACCATTCTCTTTTCCTCATCAAACCACATGTTATCACTTGAAGGCTTAACAATATCTTTATTATTATCAATACTTTATTGAAGAAGCTTGAATTTATTTCAGAGGACCTAGTATTTGAGATTAAGACTTTTAATCTCATAGAAAGTCCATTTGTCCATACAAAAAGAGTAAAAAAACCTATCTTTGGTGGTCTGTAGCACAACTTTGGTATATTTCCTTATATCATTCAAATCCTCCTGATTTAGTTAAACACAATATTCCTCAACACCTTTATCCTCCTCCTCGGGTGGCTCATATTTTAAACCGACATAAAAATTTAGCGACTCAAAAGGGGATATATGCATGTCATGGTTAACAAAATCCTTGTAATCTACAAGAATCAGGACTTGCCCAGGGTCTATTTTCTCTTTGTTTTTCCTTTCACCTCAAGCTAAGAAGTAGCTTTATTCTCCTCTTGCACCCACTTGGAATTTTCTTCAATGATGTCAGTAGGCACGATTTCCTCTTCCACATTAGGAAGGGTAGAGATCACCTCATTAGGGTTATGGCTATCACCTTATTTCTTTGAATCCTCATTATCCATCCCCTCCCCTTCCTTATACCTTTTATCACTCTTCCTACTAGTAGTGGGAGTCTTCATATCTTTTTCTGCATCCCCCATTTCATCGTCCTCCTCTTCAACATTATCTTTTTTAAACTCCTTAGAAATAGGGGAGATATTAATAGGGATATCTACATCATCATCATCCTCTGCTTCCATGCCTTTCTTTTCATCAAATTTCTTAGCCAGAGATTTCAACTCACTTTTATTTTTTTTGTAGAGGGTGGAGAGTGAAATTTGGAGCTACCCTCATTCGACTCAATTATTTTTCATTTTCCTTTTTCCTCCTTACTCTCAATGGTTTTCTTCATAGCCTCAGGGACTTTATCTTTGCAATACTCATAGATGAGATATATGAGCCTGTCATGGAGCACCAAATTGTTAGGGTTTTTTCAATACTCTTTTACACTATTATTTAAAGAACTGAGAAGAAAAAATAGAAAGGACACCAAAACTTTGTGCTCACCTCCCTTGCTGTCATCGATAGCATAGCTACCATGGGAATCCTTGGATGCCGTGATAGCTAAAGGGATGTTAGGGTGGGGGTAATGGAAAACCCCACCTCCATTAAATTATTGCATCATTTTTTATTTTTTAAAATTTTTTTTATAATTTATTTCATCAAAAATTTTCTAATGTAGAACAATAAGCATATATATATTATAGAATTAATTAGAAAGAAATCTAATTATTTATTTCTACTAGGAAGTAAAATCATTTAGATAATTTGATTAGTTACAAATCCTAAAGTTTTACTACCACAAAATTTATCAAACCCCAATAGATTTAAAACAAGATTTATCTATGGTATTTCCTGACCTACCAGGTATTTATAAAACAAGATCTCAAAAGATTTAAATGTTGGCAGTGGGCCAACATCCCTTATGAGGTTCACATCATGGATTAAATTCCTCCTATATCTTTTATAAGTCTAGTGGTTGTATCGGGCATTAACAGGTCGATCTTTTGGTTCAACGACAACCACTACTTGTAACAAGTGGTATCAAAGCTTGGTCACATGTTTGAATCTATGTAGGCCATGACAAGTGACACTAGGAGGGGAATTTTTGGCAGTGGTTCAGCATCCCTCATGGGGTTCGTGACATGGCTTAACCGTCTCCTGTGTCTTCTATAAGTCTGGTGGTTGTATCAGACATTAACAGGTTGATCTTTTGGTGCAACGACAACCACTACTTGTAACATTAAAACCATAAATCTAAGGAAGAGAAGAATTCCAAACATATATATCAACTAGATCTAATAGACATGAAGAAAAAAAACTTTCTTGAAAATAATTTACTCTATGAGGGTTTAAAATCCTACCTCAAACCACAAATTGACAAAAACCATGAAGTAGATCAAAACCCTAGAAAAATTCCAAAGCTTTCACAAAAATCCTTCAATTTAATCCTTCCAGCCAAAACCTACAAATTTGTGTGTAGAATAATGGCCAAATCCTCCTAATAAAGAAAAAGAGCCTATAACACAAACTCAACCATGCAAACCCAGAACTCAACTTAACTCCACAAACTTTGTTAACATCAATCTCTCTTTTGCATGATTTTTAATTTTCTAATTTATAATTTAATGCACTTTTAATATTTCTTGTTTATATCAATTCACTTAACTATTAAAAATTACTTTATTCTTTTAATTTATTTTAATTGATTGTTCAACTAATTACATATCAATTATAAGTAAAATAATATTATTTTAATCATAGTATTATTTATACAATTGATAATAATAACATGGTAGAAATTAAAGCATTGGTAGAAGGCCTTCTCCTTTGCAAGGATCTGATCATTAAGAAATTGTAAATTGAAGGGGACTTTGACCTTATCATCAATTTATTAATTAGGAAAGGGGAGACTCAAAATTGGAAGCTTAATAGTATATTGGAGAAAGTGATGGAATTGCTAAACTATTTCAAAGTAGTTACCATCAACCATATTTATACAGAAGACAATACTAAAGTAGACTTGCTAGCCAATAAATGGGTAGATAGACGTTGGTAAGAAAATATAGGATGAAGCATAAGAAGAGGTAATATATACTAAGTTACTAATTTAGTTACCAACTAAAAAGGAGAAAAAAAAAGAATTCAAACACTAACCACTTGTTCATAAGGAAATAGAAAGAATGATTGGGATACCTAATAAGGGTGTGTGATTTATAATATAGGTACATCGACATAGAATTTAATTAAACATATATGTTATGCACTATATCATAAGATAAATAGGAAAAAAAAATCATGTATGCAATAGAGAACACACTAGATTATTCAAGAGAAAAATAGATATACCAATTATAATTAGACAAATGGGGATTTTAATGATCAAAAAATATTAATCTCCCATTCCAGGTAATAATCAGACCTATTCACATGCGAAAGAATGTGAAAAGGTCTTTATCAAGATATATAGGAAAAATTTGTAAAGTATTTAAAGGCATTGAACATATCAAAGTTGAGACGAACATATTTACAATAGCCTAAAATTATGAGAAAATTAGAACAGAGAAATAGGTATAGAATCAAACATGAGTTTAGTTATAAAGGAAGATGTTGAACATGTTGAATAACTAAGAGGGGGGTGAATCATTTATTCACAAACACTTTCTACAAACTTTTACTTTGTCACTAAACTCACAAACCATCTGTATCATCTTAAAATGGAAGCACTTCCATGGTAAGAGTGTTTAGCCCTCCAAGTAAGTGGTTTGGGGTCATGTCGAATGCCTTGAATGTATATTCAAGTTGGATCTAGCTTTTCCCGTTGTTCTACCCCATTTTCCACTTCTTCCTAGCATTTTCCTAGCATTTTGGACTATGAACTTGAGGTTTTTGACTATAAGGTCAAAGTCAACCTTATGTGGTCAAAGTTGACCTCAATCCTGACTAGGTCAAGATTGACCTTGATCCTGACCTAGTTAGGTTTGAGCTCAACCTTGACCCTAGGGTTTGGGATCTTCGAGGTTAGTTTCCAGTTTCGGGGTTTCATCGAAATCTTGTCTTTTCCCTCTTCGGGGCCATTATTTCTTGGATTAAGTGTCAAATTCTCAAATTAATATTTGAGGTGGACCTCTCTCTCAAGATTTGTATAGGATTCCTAAATTTATTATTGGAGATTAGCCTTTCTCGAGTTTTGTGCCTAATGCTCAAATTAACTTTGGGATTGGCCTTACCTCGAATTTTCTAACAAGGCACTTAAATAGTTATTTTATTTCTATATTAAGGGTGGTCCCCTCCTAGAGTTTTGTGTCAAGACTTTAATTTAATTTCCTCTCCATGTGCACCTCTCTAGAGTTTTGTGCCATGGGCCCTTAATTATTGTTTTCTATGAGGCCCCTCTTGTGCCCTAGATCACTATAAAAGGGAGCCTTCCTCTCTCATTTTCTCCATCAAGTTTTGCAATCTCATCCAAGAAATCTCTCAAGCTCTCAAGCAAGAAGATCAAGCATTCAAGAATTCAATTCATCAAGGAGATCCATTAGAAGCCATAGAAGGATTCAAGCTCTATGGAGCTCTCTTGTTGAAGATTCCTCCATTTGCATTCAAGCCTCTTCCAAATTCAAGATCCATTCAAGATTTGTGTTGAAGATCTAAAGATAATTGATTGGAGACATCCTACATTTGATTCTACATTCATCCATTCTTGTGGATTCAAGGATTTGAATCCTCCACAAGGGTTTCAACTCAAGCAAGGTGAATTGTTCCATTTACTTTGTTTATTCCAGCAATTTCAATTCAATTTCAAGGTTAATTCCTAAATTGGGGTTTGACTGAGGCAAACCCCTTCCCCTCAACAAACAAAACCATTTTTCATGCAGGTACAGGTGTGGAATTTCAAATTTGAGATCAGATTTGGATACCCTTTTCGGTGAACTTCTGAGATCTGCGAACAGAATTCGAATCAGACTTCAAATAAAGAATGTAGTATTTGAACTTTTATGAGGGTCAAACCCGACCTGAGCTCATCTTGGAAAAAGATTTTTGGGTTTTGTAGATCTCTTAGTTTCAATTCAAAAATTGCAAAAATCAACTATTTTTGAGATCGTTTGACAGGGTTTTCAGCTAATTCTTTTTCGGAGGTAAGTACCTTTATTTCTTAATTTCAATATTAATAATCTACATTTACTTTCTATATCAATACAAATTCAAATGTAAGTGTAAAATATTGGTTTTCGGGTCTCTTTTATGTGCAAGCCATTGCCCTAGGACCTCATCCATATTTTATCCTTTACACCATACAAATGATAATAATTGTTATATCAATATTAACTTTTGTTCTATCAGTAACCACACCAAGAAATTATAACAAATGTAAATATGAAAATACGAGAAAACCAACACAAATAACACCATAATTTACTTGGAAATTCAAACTTGGAAAAACCATAGAGAAGCTAATTTTCATGAAATGAAACATTGGTTAAGTTGACACCAGTTAAGGTGATTTTTACAATGGCTCACTGTCAGTTTGCTCATTATGGGTTGGCTCACTATTGATTGAGCTAACTACCCTTATACAAAAGAGATGTTTTATATATATAAATGTAAATGTGAATAAAATAATTCAATAATTAAGATAAGCAACCATATCTATAGTAGATTTGATTCTTAATCTTCTCTATATATATACCACTATCTGATCCACTACAAATTTGTATGCAAATGCCCTTCTTGATCTCTCAATAGTCTTCATCACTTAGCTAACTTATCTTCTTATAATGTCAAGAACTCACTCAAAGACTCCTTTTATAACTCACTTATCTTCTTCCACAACCACACTCACTCATTCACACACCTTAGATACAAAAAGGTTTTCTTTATTTTTATAGAAATCCAATCATACACATGCCAACTATACTAAAAGATTGTATCAACCCCAAATAAAAAATATATTACAATTATATTTAATATATTACCATCAATCCTAAAGCTAGGACATACTTAAGAAAACTTTACAACATGTTACACTAGGACACAAATATAGGTCACACTTAAGATGTTTATAGTTGACGTCACATTAACTAAAATTATTAGAACACCACAACCAAGACCATGTCTTGATCACCAAGATTTTTGATCCCACTGATATATGAAACTAGATAGAGCATATTTATAATACAATACCAAAATCCAACTTATGAATTGCAGGAAAGTGCAGATATCGAGAACACCTAAAAGAAAACTACAAGCATAGTAGTCAACAATACCTGATAGAAAATATCATGCACTACTGATTACTGAAAGTACACAAGTGTACCAAAATATGTAACCCTTGAGGAGAACTAAGTACACCTATTATAGAGAACCAAAAATTACACGTACTAAAATTATTTGATAGATAACTGATACTTTTGATACTTTACTAATAACCAATAGGTACACAACTAAAACTAAAACTAACCTATAAAACCAAGATTGATGCAGGAGCATCCTTGGACAGTTGGCAATCCTGTATCAACCAAAACTATGTTATAATTGGGTTTTGGGTTTCAATGTCTAAAGTGGTGATCTTGGTTGGAGAACTGATATTATTGGTCATTTGGTGGTAGTTCTTGGTTGGAAGATGTGTTTCTTCATTGATGGACTCAGTGTGGATATTACTCTACTGAATGATCTCGGTGGATGAGTTTGTGCTTGGTAACTAATTTGGGGTTCTGGATGAAATGTTCCTATTTTGGTTCACTGATGAGCTCAGTCTCTATTTTGGTGTCCTATCACCGAGTGGGATCAGTTTTTGTTCTATATTGCTCGGTTGATGTTATGATAAGCTCAGTGGTCTAGTTCACTAATAGTTCTATTTTAATTATTTTGGCTAGCCGACATGTACATTTAATTTGGGTCACATTCCTCATGATATGGATAGACCATTGGGATGCATGAGGACCTAAATCAGGGTTAGTTCTTTCTCCTATGCAAATTTAATGACTATTGCAAGATGACATGAAGGATAACACATTTTTTCATGACTTTCTTGGAGCCAACTGTTATTTTATGATTTCTAATTTGTAAGGTCAACTTATGTTCATGCTGTATAAAAGAAGTATATGAGTAGCATAGAAAATAGGTAGAAGGGGAAAGTGTGGAGTTTAGAAGCTAGTGGCTAAGTATTGGCTTAGGAAACAAGAATATTTCTTGGTAGCTTACCATCTTAAGTGTAGATCTATCTTGCAATTTCTACCAGATTATTGTTGGGATACAAATCTGGGCTAGCTAGGGAGTAGTTGGATCCTATGAGATCTTATTGTATTTTCTGGTGTATTGGCCATAAATGGGAAGGCCTTATAGCCTAGCATGTTTCATGTAATTATAATTTGATGAAATAAATGGTTGAATTTTGTTATATCTTGTCATTGTGTGTATTTTCGCTGTGATTGTTTAGCAGCTTGGGCAGATAGTCTATTTTCAAACCCTTCAACCATAGAGTGTTGTGAAATGTCTTATCAGAGGAAAGGTTGATCTAGTTGGGCACTTATCAAAGTGAGGTTGTATTTCCTCCAGAGATTTCATACAATTCATATTGTACTAGATCTTTGTTCCTGGACTTGTGAAATCTTTCCTGGTTGTTCATGCAAGGTAGTAGTTGTGATCTGACTTGCATATAGTTTGGAGGTTGTCACAAGGTGGTTAGGATTTGTATTTTTGTAGAGGGTTTTTTAAAATCTTGGAATATGCCTTTGAGAAGATTAGACCATAGGGTGATCACAAATCTCTATGATGTGGTGGAGATGAAGATAATAGAAAAGGTTAGATCAGATGTCAGATCTGAGATGATGAGGATGAAGAATGTGATGGTAATGAAGATCATGAGAATTATAGTTGGTTTACCAAGGAAACTTCAAAGGATGTTTATGAAGAATTTGTTGAAGATTTTGAGGCTCCTGGATCTAGTAGAGAAGATAAAGATGATTGATTGGAGAGATCTGTGGAGGAAAGAGTTGATTGGTTGGAGAGATCTGTGGCTTAGTTGAGTATGAGTCACTGGATGGAGGTTTCTAATTTATCAGGTATACTGAAACCCAAGGGACTGATTAATTGGATCGGTGAGTTAGAAGACTACTTTGAGCTAGAAGACATTGGATATCCTCTCAAAGTGAGGTTAGCACAGACTAAGTTCAAGGGACATGTTGCTTTGTGGTGGAAATAATTACAGAGAGCTAAAGAAGAAGAAGGTGAGATGAAGATCACTTAGTGGAGGTTGATGCTAGAAAAATAGAAGGCTAACTTCATTCCTATCAACTATGAACTTGACTTATTCAAGAAGTTATGAAACCTAAAGAAGAAGGAGATGACTGTGAAAGACTATATCGAGGAGTTTTACAAGTTGACTATATAGTCTGGACATGGAGAACTTTCCAAAGAAAAGGTGTCCAATTATATTAATGGTCTGAGATTTAATATCTAGGATGAGATTGGTATGTTGAAGATAGATTTAGTTGAGGATACTTACTAGTATTCCTTGAAAGAGGAAGATAAGCTAAAGAGGAGACATGTAATACCCCTCTAACCCTAATAGGTCCTAGTTATGCTCTCTGGAAGTTAGAGAGTATTATATGTGATTTCATTATTGTGTTTATAAGAGAATGATCTTTCTTGAGATGGTTGCTTAACCTGACTCTCTCCCAACCCACTATAACTTCATATTTTAATTTGGAAAATAATAAATATTGAATAGGCATCCTCTTGTGTGTCAGTGATATTGTAGGACCTTAATACTTTGGGGATCACTTCATAGACCTATATGCTTATTTGCAAAATGCTCCTTATTAATGTTTATAATTATCTTAGGTTAATTGATTATTATCACTTAAAGGGTTAGATGTGTTACCCACTCTAATGTTGTTACTTGTTATACTTAAGATTAGACATGATTAACGCATTGAGGGTTATATGATTTGTTTATCTTGATTTGATAATGAGACATTATGTGTACATGTCTGATGGTTAAACTGGTTTGTGAAATTCAATAAATGATTTACATTTACATGATTATGTTATGATGCATTCTTGTTATACAATATGGAATAATGATTATACTAGAACTAACCACACTGATCTATTCATGCTTTGTTGATGTCACTATCTAAAGTGAGTGTAGGATGATAGGAGGTAGTCATAGTTACTCCTATAAGAGGTCCATGCAATGTCACACTCTCGCTCCTTATTTTCCATTGTTTGTGCATATGTACATGTATACTTGTGGACATACCCAGTTGGTGTTGTAGGATGTAGGTACCAGACATTGACTCCACCTGGCTACATAGGTCTGAGTGTGTCTTCAAAATCCTTGAACTATTATTATGTGGAGATTTTTCCAAGTTACTCTCAAGGAAATTTCATGGACTTAGATTCCTATTAGGAAGTCACCTTAGTTAGGGGTTTGTGTGCTATGTTATGATTTTGTTGATTTATATTTTAGATTATGTTTTCTCTATTTCTTTATGTGAATTAAAGGATTATACTTTATATAATTGTATTTGTATTGCAACTGGATGTATATTATATATGTATATGTATATATGGGTGCACACATGTATACATAAGCATATATAAATATTATATACTATGTGATCTTTTTACTTACAAGTATGATTGTATCTTTGATGAGTAAATAAGGATTATTAAATAAAAATAATAATAAGATAAAATAAGGCTCTTTTTGGTAAAACTAGCTACCTAGGAGATTTGAACCCGAGACCTCCTAGAAGATAGGCTAGTGTGATTCCAAAGGAGATAGGTGTATTAACTGAGAGCTTTGTGATCCCTTTTCTTGTTATAGCCTTATTTGATGATTATTTAAATTAAAATAATAAAAGGCACTAATACTTGTTACAAAAGTTTTTAATTAATCCTCAACCAACCATGGAAGTTGGAGAAGTTTCTTCCTATAAAGCAACTCCTCCAACCATATAGTTGGGTGATAAATTATTTACCAAGAGGAATTTTTGGTCGAGATTGGAAGTTTGGGAAAAATTTGGGGATTTTTTGTAAGAATGGATCTGGAAGTCAATTTTGGGGTTTTTATCTCTGTGTGTGTAATTCATAAACACTTTATGAGAGAATTTGGGAGTTTTCTAAGGAAAGAGGAAGGACTTTTTTCTAGAGGGAAGACTATTCAGGAGGCTACCATCTCACCATGTCTTAAGCTGGGAGGAATTGCAGTGGGTGCTCTAGCCTTGTTGATGGGATTCTTCATAGGACTCCAGGTAGGGTTTGGAACTTGGATGAATCACTTTTATTTCCTATAGATGTGAATATGTGTGTCTTATATATATATATATATATATATATATATATATATATATATATATATATATATATATATATATATATATATATATATATATATATATATATATATATATATATATCTGTGTGTGTGTGTGTGTGTATGTATTTGTATATTATTGATAATCTATTATGTAATAAGGAAATCTATATGAATTGTTTTCCCTGTATTGCATACTTTGTGTATTAGGGAAGCTTATTAAATATTTATGCAATAGTTTCCTACAAATTCTTCTTGGGAGTTTGGGGTTTATTGTGACACTTTAAATTGGTATTTTTGATTGTTATGTAATGGTTTAGGGAAGTTTAGGAAGGTTTAGGAAGGATTGGGATGGATTAGGAAATGTTGTAGATAGTTTTTCCCTTTCCTTTCTTTTGCAGTCATTTGATTTAAATTTGATAATTTGATTTGATAATATTGTTCTAGGAGTTATGTTATGTTGATAATGTGTTATGGATGTGGTACTAAGGTACCTAAATTAGGTAGACCTCAAGGAACCTTTCTCGGGCACTCTCCACACCTAAAAATCTCAGTTTTGGGCAATTGTGGAAGATTTTGGGTACAATCTCATATGAGAATCTTGGAATGTCATATGATTTTGTACTAGTACCCATATGAAACTTGGCCAAATTTCATATGAGCATCCCTGCATTTCCATATAGGTAGTTACAGTATGTCGTTTGGGGTTTTAGTGGGTTCTAAGGGCTCAAATTTGGCAATTTTTGGGCTCGTGACTTCTATAATCTATTTCTTATCCTTGGGATGAAATTTGTATCACTTATGTATGTCCATCACTTGTTTTTTATTTATTTATATGGTTTTATTTATGATGCTTCAGTACTTGGCATGTACTTGTGTTCATTTTATGAAGCTAGGACTCATCTTTGGTGGCCTGAGTGCAAAGGGGGGTTCCCTAGACCTATAAAACAAGATATGGAATGTTGTGTTAATGCATGTGGAAAGTGATATGTTGTATTTTAAGGTGTCTTGTGGTAGAAAAACTTCCTATGGTTCCTATTATGTACATGAATAAGGTTAGGACTCGTCCTGAGGGCCTGAGTGTGCATGAGAGTTTCCCAAACCTATGAATCAGGACTTGGAAGTGTTATCTTGTATCTTTGGCTTGTGATGGGGTATGAGAATAGGAACCATAGATGAGTGTCTCACCATAGGTTTTGGAACCCAAAGTGGTTACTAGATGATCCTATGGGTGGGTTTGTAATCAAGTGATAACCTTAAAATTTACCTAGGAAGGGGGGATTCAAAAGATAATGAAAGAAAATATAATAAGGCCACATAGACCTGTTGGAGTACTAGGACTAGGTATAACTACCAGGGAGGATCCCTATTCAAAAAGGGGGTACTGGGGTTACATGGTTTCTAGGGAGGATCCCAATACACAAGTTGTGTGATGACACTCACTTAGGTGGTATCCTAGAACCTTGACCTCGGTGTTATAGTATGATGATATTTTATATGCTTTACTCTTGTTATTTTTAGTTTCAATTTCTTGGTGTTTTGAGTCTTAGATAGCCTTAAGGTCTTGAGAGTACCTTAGTTCTATCCCCTACCATGGGGGGTGGAACTTTCCAGTTTCACATGGTTGGGTGGAAAATCTCTTTTGAGGTATTGTTCATGGTTCATTGCATGGCTTGGATTCTGAGTTTTTTAGTGATGAAGTTTTCCTTTCTTATATAATGTATCTCTATTATTTGAAATCAATATGTAAAGATGTATTGTGAGACCTTGGGCAACTTGATGTAATTATCTCTTTGTATGCCTTTGGGCCATGTGCAGTAACTATAGTTCTAAATTGTGTTTGTAAATAGAAATTGTAAGAAAAAAGTTATGTATATGGCAAGGGTAGTTTTACAAATCTCAAAAGGGGATTGAATGTTGATAAATCAATTAAGGATTATATTTAAGTAATTGCTACCCTATATCTCTTGTGAGTTTTAAAATAAAATTGAAAGTGATGGTTCTATGAAAACCTCTGTAATGCAAAGTATTGATGGATGTAAAATTCTTAAGGGAAACTTGTTTTAATATGTGGAATGGTGAAAAGTTGTGCTAAGGGTTGAAGGGTATCTCTAGGTGAAAATAATAATGGAAATAAAACATGCAATGTTATTGGAAGTAGAAATGAGATGTAATTTCTTTTCTAATGCTCTTAAATGTTTAGTTTGGTGTGTATGATGTGAGGTTATTTAATCTAGGTTTTAATCTCAATCCTTAACTGGATGTTTACAATGTCATAGATGATATTTTTGGTAGTTATACTTGTGAGAAAAATGATTCAGTGGGTGATTTAGGATTGTAAGCTATTAAAGGTTAAATGCATTACACTTTCTCTATTTTGGTCATTGAAATGGAAAATGGAAAGTAAGGATAAATGTACTTAGTGGATGAGATAAGTGATGTGTTTCTGTTACATTTCTAAAAGTGAATATTGTGCAAGTTCTATAAAGAAAATGAATTCAATTAGTTCATTAATGTAATTGGTTTTTAAGTGGAATGAAAGAAATGTCTCAATCTAAATTGAAGTTGAAAAGGTAGACATTCGATGTGTAGGCAAAAGGAATGAAAATGAAATGGGAGGTAAAGATGTCATTATATTACTTTCTCTTACATTCTAAAATACATAGTAAAAATACAAAAAGAAATGTAATTCAATTTAATCAGTAATGAAATACAATGCTTTTACATTGGTAAATGAAATCATTAAGGCAACCTTGAGGAATGTACTTGTGAATGTTAATAATGTTATAATGTTAGAAAAAAAATTGTTAGTTGTAATTTTAGGTTAAAATACTTGATTTCTTATGGGTTGCCTGGTGGGGACATTACATTTGGTATCAGATTCCTAGGTTGCTACACTGGGAGCTCTAGGGTCTATTTGTGTTTAACCTAGCCTCTCCTTCTTATTAATTATTGTTAACTCAATACTTATACTTATGTTGTATCACTCTTCCAAGATGCTTCCCAACACCATAGAGGATCTAAGGAGAGAGCTCAAGATTCTCCTTCATCATCTCAACAAGAAAGTTTCCATGGGGAGAATGTGGGGAAACAAAATATGTGTAATGACGCAGAGGGGTCTCATATGAGATGACTATGATTACTAATTTTTATAAGGCTAGAACCTATCAGAAGAAAATTTATCCCTAAGGAGGCAACTTATTCTGACCATTATGATAGGGATAGAAAATAAGCCATGGGTTGTTCCACTAAGAACCTTGGGACTCATACTTGGCCTACTCACAATACTTGAGTCTATTGTGTTTCTTCATCTGATGTTTTCTTTCGGCCAAAAAAACTTGAATACATTGTGTGTCTTCTTTTGATATTTTCCTTATGTTAACAAACTTGAGTACTAGACATAAAAGGTATGTTTTCTATATTCCCACTACACTATATTGCAAGAGCACACCTTTCTTCAAGAAAGGATTGTCTGAAAGGATTACTTATGTTTTGCATGATAAGATTCATGTGGTTCAAATAGATGGTAATGAATTCCTGATACTTGAGTGTTGTATTCTTATTATAATCCTAGTTCTAAGAAAATCTTAAAGAACTATAAGGGAAGTTGTTGATCTTCTTTCTTGATCTTATGATGAATAGCATAAATGGCTACCAATATTTCGAAAGGTTATATACTCTACTAGATAACACCATGATTTGTTATGTCTGATTATTTAGTAATATAAAATTTCAAGATAGATCTGAATCATGTTGTACTTATGGTAGGAAATAAGGTATGATTATATGGATACTCATGTTCCTAGAACAAAAAGGATTGTGATATTGCATGGTTATAAAACATGTTTCATAGGTTTATATAAGAGTTTGAAAATCTTTTAGTCCTTCCCTGAAAACTAAGGAATTTATGAATTTATATTTTCTTGAAACTGAGATAATATGTTGAAATTAGGTAATGTTTGATATTTAAAAATATGGAAAGATTAAGAAGTATCTCTCTTTTATATACCCTCTCAAAGTAATAAATTATTTTTTTTGTTGAAATCAAATGTGTCTCTCCCTTCTTTCTCAAGGAATATGTTTAAGAAACTAAAATTTCATAGGAAAAAAATCAATGTGTCATTAAGGAGAAGGTACTTAGCTAGAGGAAACCCTTGGGTAAAGGACCTATGTCCCCAAGGTTTTTTAATAAATAGGATTATAGTACATAAATTGTTGAAAGGAGAAGTGTTTGTTTATATGGTAGGAATTTTGAATTACATATGATCCATGTAAATGGTGTGAGTTAGACTAAAGAAAAAAAATAAAAAATAAAAAATAAAATCATCAACTATAAGGAAAGAGTATGATACTAAACAAATTTGTGTAGTAATTATATACTTCATTGGCATTTGGTGTGTGAAATGGGAGTTGCAACTAACAACATTGCTAGTATGATGATTCATTATGAAAGGAATAGTTATATGTTTATTAGAATAGATTTAAGTAAAGCTTTCTATCTTTCTTAAAAAGGAAATATTAGAAGCATGAGTTATTTTTGGTGATGCTATAGGTGTCATATTGATAATGCATATAAGGATAACAATGCATGTGGTTACTCAAATTTTCTTTTATTGAGATAAATGTGAAAAGTATATACAAAAGGCTAGTGGGTTGAACATATTAATTTGATTGAATAAAATTTTAATCGTAGGACTCATGTATCTCTCTCTCTCTCTCTCTCTATTAAAGAATCTGTTGGTTCTTGAAAAGATTTTACACTCTATGAGACACCAATATACCTAAGACTGGTTTTAAGGAGAGGTTAGTTCCAAATATGAGAAATCTATAGGTAATTGGACCAAATATAGGGACAAGACTGCCCTCTTCACTTATGGCTCTACAAAACCAAGGTGGGTACACCTGATCCAATAGATATAATTCTGTTCCTAAATTGATACTGGATCTAACAACAGATATCAGTGAGAAAGTACTAAATAAAAACCTATTATTCATTGACTCTCCATCACTGGGTAGGATAATTATTTCAAAGTAAATGAAATTAAATGATTGGTTTTGATTATTGTGTTTCTAATTGTAATGATTTCAATCATTCCTCATGAAATAAAGATGCATTTACACATGCCAGTGCCTTATCCATTGGGAAAATAACACCAGAAAATAGAGCAAATACAAAGATCCTTGAAGAGCTTAGGTCATGAACATAAATACAAATACTTCAACTCTTTCCTACTTTCCAACAATCCTCATGCAAATCAAATGAACATGTATCCCACTTTGAGCAGTATTTAATCTAACCCTAGATCAGAACTCAAAGAAAAAAATACATTCACATAAGTCTCTAATAGACTCAAAAATTCACAAATTTGACACAAAGGAGAGGTAAAGACCTGAGATTTATATTAAGTATAACCTTTGATTGTTTGTATACAATATATGTTGAGTAACAAGCCTGTAAACAATAGTATCAACCTGTGCTTTTTGTTTATTACTTGACAAGAAATAATACAAAATACTACAATCCTAGACTAAGGGTTAGGGTTTCAAAATTTCTATATCTCAACACCTAAGACTCTCAAAAATTTCCTAATATGATCATGGAAAATCCTTTTATATACAAGGAAATACAAAAAGCTATCGATCATATTAGGGTTTACAAAACTTTACCTAAAAACTTTACAACCACCCTACTGGGTTTACAATAAATGCCTCGATTAGATCCTAGACTGATATTTTTCAAGCAAGCCACCTTACTTTATGTCTTCAATCTTTTCCTCGATCTCTTCAAACAAATCTGATCACCATTTCTTTGTAGTTGTTCCTACAATAAATATACTTTAAATCTCAACTACCTCCAAATAAATGAGTCACAATCTTCGTTTGGCTCAAGAAGTAGATGGAGCATCTAGCTTTTCAACATGAGGCATGTACTGGTACCTCCACCTATTAAATACATCTTCACTTGGGAACACAAAAATGAGAATTTTAGCCTTTCAGCTGGACAATTGTTCCCACTTGTTCTCCATCTGACTGATCTCGTGTTGAATGAAATCAAATTTTGATTTAGCTGATATTAATGTTTCAATTGTGTGGATGAAGAACAAAGTATTTTCCAAAGTTAGAATGCTAGTCATCCTAGCAAAAAAATCATCATCCATCCTTGCTCTCCATTTGATCAACTCCTTGAGTTCACCATTTTTCTTAAAAAATCCTAGAATTAGGTCACAATAAGGGAGTGTCAATTCTCTCTTTAGAAAAGTGGACTTCCTTTCAAAATCATCCAAAATTATATTGTATTCAACAAGCCTCTTTACAAATTGATGCACTGGTTTGATCAATGGATCAGGATCAACTTGGCCCTTAGATAGCGAGCGAAATAATCTCATATTTGGGGATCTTTCAACCCACCTTTTCAAAATTGGCCCCAACTCATCTCTATGTCTACTCAAAGATGTAAGCAATACCTTTAACCTCCTAGCATGGTCAAACAAAATTGTAGGATTCAAATTAGTGGCAAATTGCATCATAGTTTCTATAATTTTCTCTTCATATTTTTGTTCCACAAGGCACCTAGCCTCTACATACTCATCCCTTTTCTTATTCAACTCTGTTCTAATTTCTTTGATTTTATTTATTTCCTCTAGTAATTGTTGCTTTTCCCAACTAAGTCTAGCATCTACATTTGTCTTTGGGAAAGGAGACGGTGGAAACTCAATAATTGGGCTAGAAGAAGAAGCTATTGCAGGCCTGTCAGCAATCATCGACTGAGGTGATCTATGATCCTGTAATCCTGACAATTGTGCAATTAGTTTGTCCTCCTGGATCAACTCTATCTTCAAATCATTGTAAGACTTAAGGATAGTTTCAAACTTAATCCTTAATTCCTCTTTCTCTTGAGCATCCTTTTCTGCTACCCTCATATTAAATTTTGTTGTCTCCAAAATGATATTTGAGGCTTCCACACCTAAAGTCTCACCAAATCTTTGTACTAACAAGTTTCCAGCATATTTTGAAGAGAGAACCTCTCTTTTTCCTTTATTCTCTTCCCTCTTAAGGGACCACATGACCAAAGTTGCATGATCATCAGAGAAAGCCACGACCCTGGCAGCCTGTTGTGCCTTTTCTATAGTAGAGAGGGTGGTAACTTTACTCTTCCTCACTGAATAAAAAACAATTGCATCAGCAATATCCCATTCAAGAAGAATCAACACTCCTGCAATATGAATCATTGCCCTACCTTCTTTTGGGATTATCTTCTCAAAAATTTTCATCATTTCCCCCTTTGTCTCATTTTCAATTTTAGTCATATCCCTATTAGGGAATTCTTCTTTCTTTTTCTCACAAATTTCCCTATACTGATTTATTTTCATCCTCCACAAGAACTGAAGAAATGCCCTAGTCTTGACAAAATTATCATCTGAAATAAAAGAGTCACTGGCCTATTTCAAAATTGGGTCTATTTCTTTACCCTCAAACTCTTCCACAGTGAGATCTATCTCTGTCCCTTTGGGTGCCTTTGGCATCCCCTCCTATAACTCATCATTTGAAAGAAAAATATTTCCCTCAATGCTCAATTGCACCAGTTGTTGAGCAACTCCATGTTCATCCATCTGCAATGGGGATTGGGAAGGAGAATACATATCCTCCTCTAGTTGATACTGCTCCTATTTTTGCCTCTTTGGAGAGGGCTCTTGTACCATTGGATCACTCATAGGTCTCTTCCCTTTTGAGGTAGATGGGAGAATTTCATCTTTTTGTTGGGTTGGGAGAAGGACACTATACCCTTTCCTCTACTGGATTGTATATGTTCCCCTAGGGGTCAGCTTGGTGTATCCTGGTTGGCTCAAAATTATCCTTGCCCTATTTGAATCTTCCTTACTTACCACAATGCTCTTTTCACTGGCTTCTTGCATGATTCCTTCAAAATGCTCCATAAGGGCTTATATCTTTCTTTCCCATGGCTAAAAAGCTTTCAATGGGTCATATCCTTTATCAAAATTTCTAATAAAATCAACAATTTTCTTGTAAATCACCCACTTTTCTTTCTTGATCTCCTGAGCTTGAAGATCAAACTCATTTCTAATTATATCTTCTGGGAAATTAAATTTGTGCTCCATAAGAGCACACCTTATCTTTTCTCTAAACATTCCAGAAATTAATCCCTAATTGTTTTCACATCTTGCTACCATTGTTGCCATTCTATAAGGTTGCAAAACTTGATTCAAATGCACAAATCCTTTCTTGACAATGATATATTGGTGAGATATTATAATATCTGGCAACAAGGTTCCCCTCCCTTTGCTAGTCAGGGTTGTTTCTTGTAGATCACCAATCTATCTCAGAATTTCTACATACCCTATCTTTAAAGGGACCTAGGAAGGCAATACATAAGGTGCCTTCCTGCAACCATACACCCTAAAAACTATGGAAATCAGATATAAGATTATATCACCAAAATTATGTACTATGGTGATGTATTTGGAATATTCCTTGGGCCTAATTAATCTTAACAACTCCCTGGGAATTCTGGGATTCTCAAAACATAACAAGGACCTAAGCCTTGAAGCAAAATTTCTATCAAAAACCAAATAACTAGCATCTGCTCTATCCCATGATAATTTTGTAGTCCACAACTAGACTGACAATGCCTCTCCATTCTTCTCTCTTACAATATCCATTTTCTTGCTAAAGAAATCCACACCTTTGTACAAGAACATATGCATTATCATAGAGTACCACCCAAAAGGCCTGCTTATCTTCATATTCTTTATCCCCATTAATCCTTCATGGATTAGGTCTACAAGGTAAGGGGCATAATAAAAAATCAATGCCAAGTGGGGATGCATGGACTGAACCATCATAAACATATAAGGGATAGGCATGTGAGTAGCCTCATATTGTCCAAAAATTAGAGCCAAGGACTTATATACACCCTGTGATCACAAGTTGAAAAGGTCCAACCTAAAAGGCTCAGGTGTACTCTTACTTACCATACACATGACACCAATTTGGCTAAAGAAATCCCTTAAAGGGCTAGACCTCAAATAGTCTCTCTCTGCCTCATAGATTTTTTCAAATTCTTCAAAATCAATCTTCTCCAATCCAACAGAGGGGTCATTTAATGAAAAAATCTCTCTAATTTCATCCTTTATGATGCTTATCAAGTTTTTTCCATCAATATCTTTAACACACCTCATCATAGGATCATAACATCTAGCAATTTGTACAAGAAGGTTGACATCCATGAAGACTCCAGGCATAATGAGTCTCCCTATGTCAAACTACCAAATTTTATTGAGAGGTGCACATGCATTTCTTTGGGAATATGTGACCTTAAACAAGATCAAACCATTGTAATCCTTCCCCACTTTAGCATCCCTCATCCATAATCCTCTATCATACAATCCCTCATTTACAAAATCCCTAGGGTTTTTCAGAACCAACTCTTTCATCCTAGATGCCCCATTTTTTGAATGTGGGAATAACTGCATTAGATCTTCAAAAACACCCCTATCCTTATACTATGTTTTTTCTGAGAGTTCTCTTTTGGGCGGCATCTTGACTAGGGTTTGAAGAAACGTATGAATACTAGTATAAAAACTACCTAGATATCACAAAAATATAATAACAAAGAAAAATTTAGTCACTGCAACCTTTCTCTTATAAAAACATTGCACTTTCAAGATCAAATTGGCCTACAAGATGCCTGAGAAAATTCACTATTAACGCTCGTAGAGAAAACCAATTCACTTGCAAAGAAACTTGGAGAAGTGTTGCCTCTAATGATCAAATCATAATATGTAATCATTACCAACCCATCGCAACCAACTTGCATGAAACTCATTAAGTTTTCCATTACTAAAACTGGCAGCCACAACATTCACAAGACGTGAAACAATGTCAAAAAATGAAATTTGAATGTGAATCATTGATTAAAAATCCTTCGGACACATCTAACAACTGATAATGAACATGTCATAAGTCTTAGCACTTTTCCAAGCTTAGTTCTTGACCAATGGGAACATTTCAATTTACCCATGTGTAGAAACCCATAACTTGCTTTAACTCTGATCGGGCAAGATAGGTGTTAACCTGTCACTATTTCGCAAACATAAAATCTGAGCACCTTTCAAATTTGGTAATGCAACCACCATAGAATCTCTTAAAAATTGACAGATCTTTAACATCCCTAAAAATCAGTGACCCCACTGGGAAAATGAACATGTGGAAATGTTTGGAGACTTCGGACCCACTGACAACTGCCATATCACACACCAGCTTGACCAATAAAAAACACACACCATCATGACTTGGCAATTTAGGACCCACTTCATAGTCTAAAATACATGGAAGATCAGACGGCTATCGCTAAAGCATAAACCTTAAAAATTGAGTAGCTTCCTTCAGCGGTATAATGAAAACCACAAGATCTGTCTGAACTTTAATCTTCGGAAGGACAGGACCCCACTGCATTACATCACCCTAGACAAATGTCAACTTAAAAAGGCTACTACAAAAACTGAAGTGCCAGAGCTCTTTCCTTGTCAGTAGCCAACCTAATTAGATGCTTGTCACTAAAGTACATGGATTAAAAAGCAGTCAACTTTTCTTAGTGGTATCACGACAGCCGTTGATGCAATCTGCAAGTTAATGACAGCACAACTTTGAAAATGGGCCTGCCTGGATAGGTGTCACATTGTCGCTAAAGTGCATGTCAGAAAATCTAACAACAGAGGGTCTTAAGATAAAGCGACAACCACAAGTTTATAACGAAGTGAATGGTTAGGAAATAAAATGGGAAAAGCTAAAGTCTTATTAAAATCTTCACTAAAAAAGGATAAATATATTAATTGTTTTTATTTTTGATGCCAATGTAATATCAAAGCATGGTGTAAATATTGAGTTATTAAATGGCTTTCCCCTTAATTGGGTTGAGAGTCATTTATTGACTTAGGAGATAAAAAGTTAAATCCATGATTGATTTTGGCATAGGGGTAGGAGTTTCAATGTAAAAAGTCATTGCAAAAGTCTTTATTGTAAATTTTGATAAATGGTGTTTTATAAGCCATTGTCAGAATATTATTTATGATGCATGACTTAGTGGGTAGGGTCATTCCTTTGACCATCTATTTTGGGCACCCCACTTTTCCCGCTACCCCTAGAAACTCAAGAATTGGGCATCCGAGTTAAGGAGGCATTCATGGGCCTATTTGGAGGATTTTTTCCTTTTTTAGGGAGGTCATGGTCTTGAATGTAGATTCTTAGGGTTTTCTTTTTATACCTCTCACTTCTGTGATCAAAGTTAGTTCTTCATTATCTCTCTTTTGGAGATGAATGCTTGTAGCTCTAGAAAAGGAAGCTGTAATTTGGCTCCTTTCAATACAGTTCATAGCAATTGTCCTTCTTATTCATACAGTTTTGTGAGTTATTTTGGTGGATTTTATGTCATGTAATGTGATGAAAGTTAGTCCTTTACTTGATATTTTGTTCATTTAGATGCTCATAAGCACTTTTATTTCCTAAAGTCTCAATCTGTGTGCATTTGGAGGTATTTGGGTTTGTGGAATTTACTTTTCCTTCTCATTTATAGCCAGTACCTTATTATTTGTAAGGAAAAAATCAAAGTTAGGGAGAATTTTTAATGGTCAAGTTATGTTTGAATTCCATTGTGAGTGTTTTGCAGTTTGTGGATCTATTCAGTTTGGTGAATCACCTAGTTCTAGTCTCAATTTCATGCACTCTCCTTCCCTTTTCCTTCAAAGATCAGTTAAGTTTCAGGTGATTCAAGGGGAAGTCAGCCCCTAATTTGGAGGTCTACTCTTTGATAGGTTACCCACAACTTGAGAGTAGTTCCATGTTTCAAGGGATTGCTAGGTTCTACACTTAGCCATACTCGGGTGCAATCCCTAGCGATAATAGTTTTTGGCATGCCCGGTGGGAAAAATTTATTTCCCATTATTCACTAGGATTTTGGTGTGATTTTTGACATGCCATGGTGACTCTTAGAGAAATCTACTGGTTTGAGCAGTTCAAGTGCTGATAAGTTTCAGGAAGTATCTTTTTACCAGCTCATTTGATGAGCAAGCATGTCAATGCCTAATGCGTATTCTCTCTATCACCCCCCATATCATGAGAATGCCACCCATGTGCAGGCATTCATTCCATATCAAGCTATCCAAGTAGCATACAGTCAAAATAGCCCACAAACAACAAATTTTCAACATGCACCACCATACCCTCCCACCCAGCATCAAGCTAGTTGAGAGCTCATGGTAGTATATGGAGTTGGTGGCCCAAAAGGAAGGAATCTCATGGTAGCTAGAGAACAAGATAGTAATTTATGAGCATACTCTTGAAGGGATGGACCAGAAAGACAAGATCCATGAAGAAAAGATTGAAGAGTATCAAGAATTAATAAGGGTCATTCATCTTTCAGCTACAAAAATTGAGAAGGATCTCCGAAAGGAGTTAGAAGAGAAGGATCAGTTTGGTTAAGAATCTATTGGCACAAGCATTGAGTCAAGGAGATCAAGAGGTCACTACTGCCCCTACACAAGAAGGTCCACTAGATCCACCAGAAAGAGATAGTAAAGACTTAATGCAGTCATGGAGACCCTCATGGACTATGTATCCCAGTTACGAGATGCTAACTCTTTTTAAGGAGGAGATCTAGAAGAAGATACCCCATGCTGCTGAAGAGAACCTAGAAGCTTTGTAGACTAGATAGGAGACTCACAAGGTACAAATCCCAAGTTTCTTGCCTAGTAAGTCCACTAGCACTTTTATTGAAATTCCAAGCTTTAGGACTTCTCCTTCAGTTCAGAATCCTAGTCTCCAGGAGCCTAATCCCCATGCATTTCTAGAACCTATTCATGACACCATCTTAGATTTCTAGCCACTCCATTCTATTCCTGTAGATGAGACACCTAAAAGGTTTGACTTCCGAAGAGAGAGTGAACCCATCCTGCAATAGATTAAGCCTTATGAGCCAATCTGAGAAGAGCCCCCTACACCTCATAGCATTTTAGGCCACCAGAAAGAAGATGATTTTTGTCTTTTGGGTGTACTTTTTCATGATGATCATGAGGAACAAATATATTTATTACATAACAATGGATTAGAGTAGCCAAATGAGGGTCAGGGAGTAAGTGAAGAAGATGATATCCTAATTGATATATTTGAGGAAATGCTTTCTTATATTGAGCAAGATGAAGTAGTGCAAGACTTACTAGTTAAGCTCACTAATAATGACAAGGAAGATGATGTAGTTGTTGCTAACTTAGGACAACAAAAATATTTTGACTCTATGATAAGTGCTTTCTTTTGTTAGTGTTCCTCATCTTCCTGAAATAGATGATAATATGTATGTTCCTAAGGAAGACCTTTCATTAAAAGAGGCTAATGTTGTGCCAGTTATAGAATCTGGTTCTGTTTGTAATAAAATGGTCGATGAATCTCAGGAATCTTGTTTCTTGGACCATGAGGAGGGACCAATTATGGTTAGAGACTTGATGCAATTTGATAGCTTGGATGAGCTATCGGAGGTTCCAACTGATGAAGAGGATAATCCTCTAATTGTAGAAGAAGAAACATTATGGAAGACTATCATGGAGGGGAAATTTTTTTATCAACATGCTGAAGATATTTGTAAGATGCATACTGATTAGCAAGAGAGGCCTGGTTTTATGCTCTCTAGGGGGTGTCCTATCAGATACCTAGCATAGATGGGATCAAATGAAACATGCATACTCAAGGACGTAATGGAGGGTGATGTCAGAGGTCCACTCCTTGGTGACCAGGAGTTTATTCAACCTTATCAAACTCCCTGGGAGGACAACACCTATGATCTAATTGAGGTTAGTAGTCTGGTATACCAAGTTCAAAAGTTGATATGCCAGACAGTTCAAGACATTTTTGTGTTCCATGTTCTCTTTGTTGGCATCAAATATGAAAAGTATAATATTTTGAGGAGAAAGGGAAGTTATTTCAACAATCCAGTTAATGGATTTGTCTAACCAATTTGTTGATACTGGTTAGAGTAGGGTAGGATATAAGTTTTGTTTATGTGTTTCCTAAGTGCCTAGCACAAGTTGCTTTTAGTTTGCTTTCAGTTCAGTTTTCAGTGTGGTTTGGTTAGCAATAAGCCAGCGTAGTTTGTCTTAGGCAGTTAGCTTGAGTTTTGTTGGAGAAGGAGGATTGGTTGTTTTGATTTGAGGCTAAGTTCAGTTTGAGGCTTATATGACTCTATGTCCAATGGATCTATAAGGCAACTGGTCAGGATGCTTAGCAGGCAAGCACTCATTAGAGGTCACTAGAATTTTGCCATTATTTTTACTCTTTTGGAGGCCTAGTTACTAGATGAGGCTACAATACCCTAGTTTGTGTTATTAGGTGATCTTGCTTAATATTTGTGTTCATTTCATTGCAAAGTACATGAAAGGGAAAGGAAATGAACTGCATCTAAGATTACATGTGCATATATCAATGTTAAGCATGATGTATGAGAGGGAAAGAACTGAAAAGAACATCTATCTGAGCTCACACATGTCGTGAGCATAGCCATTGCTAGAATTGCATAGATGAGTGAAAATATACATAACAATGAACATGAAGTACAGGGGTGCCAGACATTTCTTGGTAATGGGTCTATCTCCATGGTGTTCCTAGTGTGCTCCTATGATCCTGAACTTGTAGATAAGAGAAGAGAAGTGGGTTAGATCCTTTGGATCTAAACAATGCCTAGTATCAGAGTAGTTGCAAGTATGCATACATGCACTTAGCTATACACCTCCGACATGGGCTATGCTTGGGACATGTGCATGAAAGAGGCTCCAGAAATAAAAGAGATACCATTGTTTTTACTAATGTGTTTGTTCCTTGTGCAAATGAATGACCTTGACCTGTGATGTGGTCGATGCCAGGAAAAACTCATTTCCTTGGTAGTGGCTACATCACAGGCCAAGAACACCCATGGTCAATAAAGGAGAAATGGCTAGAGGATGCATTATTAGTGGGACACTCAAGAACCATAGATCCAAATCAAATTAAGCATGGTCAAGAGGCACTGGTGGATTCAAGAGAGAGAATAGGAGCATCAAATTTGCATTTGAAAAGGAGCTGCAAGTAACAAAATGGCTACAGTAATAGAGAAGGCTGAATCCCATGCAATGGAGTAGCCTTAAAGTAAAAATGCAGTCAAATAAAGGATAGTAGTAGTGGTGAATTCTAAACAATGGTGCCATCATAGCAATACCAGTACAAAGCTCACAGAGATACATAAATTAATATCCACAATAGCAAGGATGTTCTAACAGTTGTGTATTCAATTTTCACATGTTCAATGGACATAATAAACAAACATGAACTATATAAACCACAGACAACACCCATATGCAGTGTGGATGCCAATAAAAGATAGAATGATGCCTCAGCTCTATAGCACAAGCTATATTAAATAACTTACCAACATAAAGGAGCACTTTTTATTCAAGGATCATATGGTATCAACATTCAATGGCGCAATGAGGAAGGAAAGCAAAGCATGTTTACTCATGGGTTTTGAGATCCACTTCAAATGAGTAGTCAGTAAAGATAATAATAGAAAAGAGGCTACTCATGGGCTGGCATATGAAATGGACACGTTCTCATACCAAAACTAGCCAGCAAACAATGCAAAGCTTTAGATGATTGGTCACGAGCTCCAAGCATGAGCACACCATGACAAAGCAACTATGTGGAAAACATTGTGCCCTTAGATCCACGGGCTCAGCCCCAAGAGTGTCAGCATTGTAGTGAACTACAACAACTCTAAGCTATACGTGATAGGACCAGTGAGCCTTAGAAAAAACAACATGGTACATGAATCCAAGACATGATAATGATAGTATAAAAGTATTTCCACATGCAACTCATAGGCCTGTGATGTACAACAACAATGACATGTTCTTGATTGAGGCTCGGGCTATCTCCAAATAATGGAAAGTTGGTAATAAAGAATGTAAATCAGACATTCTTATAGCACTAGGCTACCATGCAATAATAATCTAGAATACAAGCCTATACATTTAGGACAACAATGAATGAAGAAACTTAACACCTGCATATAGCGGATGCAAGGATCCATGGTTTGGCCCCAGTGTCTCTAGTGAGTAGTGATATTAGACATCATATTTTGCAACAAGAAAATCAAAAGTGGCATGATCGAATGTAGCTAATATCATGCCCTAGCTCATGGACTATTCATCAGGATAGCTACACCATGCATGATGCCCTGACACTTCTGACAGGCCGTGATCAAGACAAGATTGAACATATCAGGTCAAAGCATAAATTAATGCCCTAGTTGTAGTGCTCGTGGGCTATAGATGATATCAGCTCCAAGGACATAACAAAGACAGTATGAAGAACATGTGCTAGAGATAAAGAACAATAACAATGCAATATCTTAGTGTGGTCACAGGGTTGGCAATCATGGAGAGGCCGAAGGCAATAACATAAAGCATTGACTGCAAGCCAGTGAAGAGAATCAGGCCCTAGTTCATGGGTGCTATAATGTAAAACATAAACCAGTATGTCCTCACAATAGAAAGATGACCATATGGAAATAGAAATACATACGCATCATGCCCCAAGGTTCTAAGGAGCTGAAGCAGCATGCATCAATGGTGATAGCACATACATAGTGCCCTAGATCTTGGGCTACAAAGTCACCGAGCATGTTCTACAAATCAAAATTCTATCACAAAGATTGTGCCATCAATACAACAACAAATGCAGAGAAATGTATTTCAAATGCCCTAATTCCATTCAGAGCAGCTCGCAGAACCTCAATAAGAGATGGTTCACTGTGCCCTCACTGAGCATGAAACAATAAAATAATAATGAATATGAAATACAATGTGCCCTCAAATATAGAGAGAAATAAAATAAAAGATGCCAGTATTTCATGATGCTCATAATGAAGCCCTCATTTGAATCAAATTTAGAGAAACTCAATGAACAATGAAAAATAAAGATAGTGCCCTATTATCTTACGATAGTATGCTATCATTATCATGAGGTCAATAATGCAGAGGAGACAATTTCAAGTGCCCTAGCAGAGAACATCTCAATCATGCCATAGTCTTGGCACGATGACAGTCAAACACAATGGAATAGAAATCACAATAGAAAATAAAACTAGTATTGAATCAGACGGTGCCATCACGATGCCCTCATTGATGCAGAGAATATAAAAAGTAATGCCAAGTACCCTAAAAAACATGAACATGATATCAATAGTGGTTCACATAATGAAGCCTACCTCCAAGATGTCGATGCCATAATGGGAAGGGATAGATGTTTCCTTGATTGAGCTCAAAATCCAATGCAAAGACTGTCGGTAAAGATAGCGACTTGCTAGCTGCCAAATGAGGAAGTTCGATGCCAGCAGTGTTTCCTTTGTGAAAGGGTTTTGTAAATGGTTAATTAAGGTATTCTCCCCTTTTTCTAGGGTTGAGGATTTATTAACCCTTTTGCTAGTTTTTTTTAAGGGGCATGGGTTTTATCTAATATAGGGGTATTAATATATTTATCCTTTTTTTTAAGGGTTAATATATTAATTATTTTTATTTTTTATGCCAATGTAATATCAAAGCATGGTGTAAATATTGAGTTATTAAATGGCTTTCCCTTTAATTGGGTTGAGAGTCATTTATTGACTTAGGAGATAAAAAGTTAAATCCATGATTGATTTTGGCATAGGGGTAGGAGTTTCAATGTAAAAAGTCATTGCAAAAGTCTTTATTGTAAATTTTGACAAATGGCATTTTATAAGCCATTGTTAGAATATTATTTATGATGCATGACTTAGTGGGTAGGGTCATTACTTTGACCATCTATTTTGGGCACCTCACTTTTCCCGCTACCCCTAGAAACTCAAGAATTGGGCATCCAAGTTAAGGAGGCATTCATGGGCCTATTTGGAGGAGTTTTTCCTTTTTTAGGGAGGTCATGGTCATGAATGCAGATTCTTAGGGTTTTCTTTTTATACCTCTCACTTATGTGATCGAAGTTAGTTCTTCATTCTCTCTCTCTTGGAGATGAATGCTTGTAGCTCTGGAAAAGCAAGCTGTAATTTGGCTCCTTTCAATACAGTTCATAGGAATTGGCCTTCTTATTCCTACAATTTTGTGAGTTATTTTGGTGGATTTTATGTCATGTAATGTGATGAAAGTTAGTCCTTTACTTGATATTTTGTTCATTTAGATGCTCATAAGCACTTTTATTTCCTAAAGTCTCAATTTGTGTGCATTTGGAGGTATTTGGGTTTGTGGAATTTACTTTTCCTTCTCATTTACAGCCAGCACCTTGTTATTTCTATGGAAAAAATCAAATTTAGGGAGAAGTTGTGATGCTCAAGTTATGTTTGAATTCCATTGTGAGTGTTTTGCAGTTTGTGGATCTATTCAGTTTGGTGAATCACCTAGTTCTAGTTTCAATTTCATGCACTCTCTCTCCCTTTTCCTTCAAAGATCAGTTAAGTTTCAGGTGATTCAAGGGGAAGCTGGCCCCTAATCCAGAGGTCTACTCTCTGATAGGTTACCCATAGCTTGAGAGTAGTCCCATGTTTCATGGGATTGCTAGGTTCTACACTTATCCATACTCAGGTGCAATCCCTAGGGACAATAGTGCACTCCTAATAGGGTGGTTGAAATCCTTTAATAGGGTCACACCTAACAGTGTGTTTGTAAACCTTTGACAGGGTTGGCTTTTCATAGAGCTCACTTCAGAAGAGTGAAAATATTAGTAACATGTTACAAAGTGGTTTTTCCCAAATTGGGTTTCCACTATAAATCCTGGTGTTAATACTTGTGTGAATGTTTTGGTTTGAACATTGTCTATGTTTTGGAAGTTAAATACTATTGGATAGTGGATTGCACTATTATATGTTTCTGGTATACATTTTGTAATGACCGAGTAGCTATTGGTTATTAGATCTGAGTTGTTGAAGTGTTTAAAAGTTTAATGTATACATTTGGACCTGAGAACAAATGATTCACCCCCCCTCTCTATTGTTCTAAATCATATTAACAATTGGTATTAGAGTTGTTGGTGCTTACTAAGAACAAGTTTAAAGGTAATTGAAGTAAATGATTAGGATGTATAAGAAGGAGGTATCAAAGTTGAATAAGGAGAACTTTCCTGCATGCCAGAGTCTGATGAAGCTACATCTAGCTGGTATTGGTGACTCAGTGAAGTATTATATTAAACATGACTATGTTACACATGTTGCACCTTTGACTGCTGAGGAGATGAGAGCTAAACAAGAGCACAATCAAGCAATGTTGGAGATTGCATCTGCCTTGAGCTATCCTGAATTTGAAGACATTAAAGATTGCACAAATGCAAATAAAATGGGGGACACTCTTGCAAATATCTATGGTGGTGACATAAATGTACTAAGGGTAAAATTTGAAAGCCTAAGAGTTAAATTTGATGAAATGAAAATGCAAGAAGGTGAGAATATTTCTCAATATTGTGGTAGGATAAAAGAGGTTGTAAATGCTATTAGAGGAGCTAATGGAGCTATTGATGATGAGATTGTTATTGGAAAAGTATTGAGAAATTTGCATCCTATTTATGCAATCAAAATTTCAACAATTCAAGAATCTAGATGTAACCCTAGTAATGCTCTAACACTGGAAAGTCTTGTTGGTAAGCTTACTACTTTTGAGCTTTCTACTTATGATAACTTCATTGTTGCTAATGTTGAATCTACATTTAAGTCACAAATGGTTCTAAATAAGTCTAAGAAAGATGCATCAGTGAGATTGAAAGTGATAGTGACACTTTTGATGAAGAACTAGAGGATCTTGAAGCTCTTATGGCTAGAAGATTGAAAAGAGGAAAAGGCAAGTATAAAGGTAAAATCCCTATCATATGTTTCTAATGTCACAAAGTTGTTCATATAGATGCAAGATGTCCTGACAGGGATTCCAAGGATGAGGAAAGATATAGCAAGCACAAAGATAAGAGAGAAAATAGAGGTTACCGAAGGTACAAGGACTACAAAGATAAAGGTAAGAAATCCTGTTATATTGTTGAAGAAGAAACTGACACTAATAATGATGATTTTGAAATTGAAGTAGTCTATGTTTCTATGAAAGATGAGTCTGATGAAGATGAGAAAAATGCACTTGTATCCTATGTGAACAAAAATGATAAATGGATTATTGATAGTGGTTGCTCACACCACCTAACTGGTGACAAAAGTAAGTTTGATACCCTAGATCATTAAAAAGGTAGAAGTGTTAAGTTTGGTAATGATGCACCATGTCATGTAAAGGGTAAAGGATTAATTAAGCTGACTGATAAGATCACTTTTGAAAATGCTTATTGGGTTGAAGGTCTTAACTATAATCTGCTAAGTGTTGCACAACTTAATAGCATTGGTTACCGAGTATAATTTCATCATAGGAAGGCTAAAATAGTTGATGCCACTGGTGAACTGATTGGAAGTGGAGAACAAACAAGAGGTAATTTGTTCTATCTAGACCTATCTAAGAAGATGTGTTTGATTGTACAACTTGATGATATATGGTTATGGCATAAGAGGCTATGTCATGTTAACTTTGACAATCTGGTAGATATTAGTAAAAAGAAGAAAGTGAGAGGACTGGCGAGACTGAAGAAACTTGATAATGTAATGTGAAAACAATGTCAGTTGGGTAAGATGACAAAGTCTAGTTTCAAGAGAAAGACTTTTACTTTTGAAAATGTTTTAGATTTGGTTCATACTGACCTTTGTGGACCTATGGGTGTACAAAGATATTGTGGTGCTAGATACTTTATTCTGTTTGTTGATGATTATACTAGGATGATGACTGTAATGTTTTTAAAAGAAAAATCTAATGCATTTAAGTTATTTAAGTGGTATTTAGCTAAGGTTGAAAAGGAGATAGGTAGGAACCTGAAGGGTTTGAGATCTGACCAAGGTGGAGAATTCATATCAAATGAGTTCAATCTATTTTGCAATGATAGAGGAATCAAGAGACATATGTCTGCACCTAGAACACCTCCACAAAATGGTATAGCAAAGAGAAGGAACATATCTATCATGGATTGTGCAAGAACACTAATGATTGAAAAGAATGTTGCACAAAATTACTAGAAAGAAGCTATAAGTATAGCTATTTATACCTTAAACTAAGTACAGATAAAAAAAGGTACAAATGTTACACATTATGAATCATGGCACGAGTATGCACTTTATGTAAAATATTTTAGAATTTTTGGGAGCAAATTCTATATACTAAAAGACAATAGGAATGGAAAATTTGATGCTAAAAGTGATGAGGGCATATTCCTAGGATATTCCACAAAGAGTAAAGCTTACAAGTGTTTAAACTCTAACACTAACAAAATTTTGGATAGTGTAAATGTGAAGGTTGATGAATATGCAGAGAAAAATGAACCGGAAATAAAGAGAGAACTAGAAGATTATAGATCTTTTGTTTATATAGAAGAAGGAGAGGCAAGTAACACACTTGCACCTGATGCAGAGTCTTGGGTAAGCAATGTCAAGCATTAGGGAAATAATGTCGAGCAATAAGAAGAAAATGTCAAGTGACAGGAAGATGTTGCTGAGCATCAAGAAGAGGTTGCCAAGCAATCAGAGGCTGAATATGATAATCTTATTGATGAACCTGAAGAGAATGGAGAAAAGAAAGTAGAACCTGTGTTGGTACAATATGTAAGGAGACATCACAAGCCTGAACAAATAATTGGAGACAAAGAAACTGGAGTTCATACCATAAGCAAGTTAAGGGATCCTACATGTTTATTGTTTTAATTTGAGCTTAAGACAACAAGGGAGACACTAGAAAATGAAGACTGGATTCAAACCATGAATGAGGAGATAGACCAAATAGAAAATAATGATACCTGGACTCTGGGGCCAAGACCAGAAAACAAAAATGTCATTGGAACAAAATGGTTATTCAAAAACAAGCTTAATGAACATGGACAAATCACAAGGAATAAAGCAAGGCTGGTATGCAAGGGCTATGCACAAGAAGAAGGAATAGACTATGGGGAGACATTTACCCTTGTAGCAAGATTAGAAGGAGTGAGAACCCTACTTGCATATGTTGCCTACAAAAATTTTAAGGTATACCAAATGGATGTCAAGTCTACATTTTTTAATGGTATATTAGAAGAAGTGTACATTGAACAACCTGAAGGATTTGTTGATCCAAACAAGAGACACATAGTTTGCAAACTGAATAAGGTGTTGTATGGATTGAAACAAGTCCCCAGAGCATGGTATGAGAGGTTGTAGAATTACTTGATACAAATTGGATTCTCAAGGACAAATGACACTAGAAATCTGTACATGAAAGATGAGAAGGTAAAGGAATCTTGCTAGCTAAGATTTTGTAGATGATATCATATTTGGTGGACAAGATGCCTTGTGTAAGAAATTTTCAAATGAGATGCAAACTGAATTTGAAATGTCAATGTTTGGGGAGATAAAATTCTTTGTTGGTTTGCAAGTATATTAGATGGAGAAAGGTATTTTCATCACACAATCTAAATATGTCAAAGAAATATTGAAAACCTTTGGTATGGAGGATTCAAGGCCGGTAAGTACTCCCATGGCCACTAGACAAAAATTGTCTAAAAATGATGATGCTGCTAAAGTTAACCAAACTTTGTATAGGTCCATGATTGGAAAGCTACAATATGCTATTCATAGTAGACCATATATTTCTCTAGTAGTTGGGATTGTGGCAACATTCTCTTCCAATCCTAAGGAAACTCATATGATGGTTGTGAAGAGGATAATGTGATATTTGAAAGGGACTACAGATTATGAACTATACTACAAGAAGCATGAAATATTTGAACTGAGAGTCTATAGTGATGCAAATTGGGCAGGAAATGTGGATGATAGAAAGAGTACTAGTGGTGGAGCTTTCTTTCTTGGACAAATATTAGTTTCCTAGACAAACAAGAAACAAAATTTCATTTCCCAATCTATAGTTGAAGCTGAGTATTGCAGTGAACTGTTTAAACCTGGTATGGATAAAGAAATTGTTGAAAGGCATGAAAGAGGAGATCATTGAACTAGTTGTCATCTACTATGACAACACAAGTGCTATGAACATATCAAAGAACCTAGTGATGCACACAAGGACTAAACATATTGCCATCAAGTATCATTACTTGAGGGAGTTGGTACAAGATAAAGAGGCCAGAACAGAATATGTGAATACAAAGGAACAACTAGCAGACATATTCACCAAAGCCTTACCTAAGGAATCTCATGAATATCTGAGAGGAAAATTAAGGGTTCTTCCCCTCACTGAGGCTTCCTAGTCAAGCTAGGAGTACTACATCAAATGTGTTGCAAAGAGTATTTGGAAAATTGATGTAGATAAGGTCACACTTTAGGAGCAGCCTAGAGTTGTGAAAAGTACAACAAAATTGATAATCAGTCATAAGAAAAGATGACAAAGGGAGAAATATTATTACTGAACTGACAAGATGGCATCTACATCTGAGAGATGCATGTTCTAATTGCTGCTTTGGCATTATTGTCAAAGAGGGAGATGAGTAAGATGAAAAAACATGGTGAGATTTCATGGAAGATCAAGTAAGAGGGAAAGATTTAGTGGAAGTTACTGTGGACAGTCAAGCAAGCAAGGCTAAGTGATTCATAATCAAAATGAAGCTAAGGATATTATAAATGTTTCTGATGTAAAGACAAATTTTGGATTGGTTGGTGAATCATGTTTTATTCATATGGTGTTGCCATCAATGCCAAAGAGGGAGATTGTTGAAAACTACAATTGAAGCAATTGTTGTATTGTCATTGATTTCAAATCTTAACTGGTAAGACTGTTGCTATCTAAGAAAGTACTATATCTATTTGATTGTTGAGAAGGATTAGGGAAAGGGTGATAACAATAGAACCTAGAGAAAGGTTGAGTTATTTGATACTTCAATGAGTACTTGATTATGTGGCACAATGATAAGATAATGTATTGTTTATCTAAGTAAGAAAGACTAAACAAGTAGGCTTAACCGAGAAAAAGTTAAGAAATCTAGTTTAAGCCGAGTGATGTTAGTGTCGACTGAGCCAGTATATGTCGAGTAAATTCAGTGTTGACCAAACATCAGTTTATTACCAAGGGAGACATCATTAGTTGAGGGAAACAATTACAAGTGATGATCAAGCTATACATTGATGACCGAGGAGTTGAACACAGTATTGACCAAGCGTCAATAATTTACATTTGAGGAAGAATTTAGATTCCTAGCCGCCATAGTTAAATTCTTGGATTATGTAAATCATGTTGACTTTATTTATTGAATGTATGGAGCATTTAATGCACAGTAAACCATTTTATTGTGATTCCATAAAGAGATTAGAGATGTTTCTAGAAGGATGGATGAAGAAAATAATGTTGGAAGGATTCGATGAATTTGACCTAACCCTAAGATCTACAGAGGAGATTAAGTGGTAAAAGATGGATCTACCTATCGAAGAGGTATTAAGGAAACCTAAGTGTGAGATTGAAGAAGTATGCTGGAGTTGTTGTTGTTATTAACTAAATAAGCAAAAAAGGCTGAAGGAGAAGGAGTTGTGATTGCTTGAAGGGATTTTTTAGCAGATTAGTGATGGAGATGGAAATGGATCTCAGTCAGTAAGCCAACATATATATGTAAGAATTGGATCTATTATTTGCAAAGTGAGTTGTATGTTTTTAAATCAAACACGGTTGTTACTTTCTAACCATTGTATCAGTTTAAATCCTTTAATCAAGGTTGACCTAACAGTCATTGTATAAATCCTTTAATCAAGGTTGCATTCTAATGGAATGTACTTAAGTCATCTAACAAGGCACACTCCTAACAGGGTGGTTGAAATCCTTTAACAGGGTCACACCTAACAATGTGTTTGTAAACCTTTGGCATGGTTGGCTTTTCACAGAGCTCACTTTAGAAGAGTGAAAATATCAGTAACATGTTACAAAGTGGTTTTTCCCAAATTGGGTTTCCACTATAAATCCTAGTGTTAATACATGTGTGAATGTTTTGGTTTGAACATTTTTGTGTTTTGCAAGTTAAATAATGTTGGATAGTGGACTGCACTATTATATGTTTCTGGTATACATTCTGTAATGACCGAGTAGTTGTTGGTTGTTAGATCTGAGTTGTTGAAGTGTTTAAAAGTTTAATTTATACATTTGGACCTAAGAACAACTGATTCACCCCCCTCTCTATTGTTCTAAATCATATTAACGCTTTTTACTTACAAGTATGATTGTATCTTTGATGAGTAAAAAATAATTATTAAATAAAAATTATAATAAGATAAAATAAGGCTCTTTTTGGTAAAACTAGCTACTTTGGAGATTTGAAGTCGAGACCTCCTAGAAGTTAGGCTAGTTTGATTCTAATGGGGCTAGGTGTGTTACTTGAAAGATTTGTGCTCCCTTCTCTTGTTATAGCCTTATTTGAGGATTATTTAAATTAAAATAATAAAAGGCATTAATACTTTTTGTGAATTTTTTTAATTAATCCTCAACCAACCATGAAAGTTGGAGAAGTTTCTTCCTGTAAAGAAACTCCTCCAACCATATAGTTGGGTGATAAGTTATTTCCCGAGAGGTTTTTTTGGTAGAGATTGGAAGTTTGGGAAAAATTTGGGGATTTTTTGTAAGAATGAATATGGAAGTCAATTTTGGGGTTTTTATCTCTATGTGTGTAATTCATAAACATTCTATGAGAGAATTTAGGAGTTGTATGAGGAAAGGGGAAGGATTTTTTTTTCCAGAGGGAAGACTATTTAGGAGGATACCATCTCACCATTTCTCAAGCTGGGAGGAATTGCAGTGGGTGCTCCAGCCTTGTTGATGAGATTCTCTGTAGGACTCTAGGTAGGGTCTGGAACTAGGATGAATCACTTTTCTTCCCCATAGATTTGAATATGTGTGTGTGTCTTATATGTATATGGATTTGTATATTGTTGATAATATATTATGTAATAAGGAAAGCTATATGAATTATTTTCCATGTATTGCATACTGTGTGTATTTGGGAAGCTTATTAAATATTTATGCAATAGTTTCTCCTGCAAATTATCCTTGGAAGTCTAGGATTTATTGTGACACTTTAAAGTGGTGTTTTTTAATTGTTATGTAATGATTTTGGGAAGTTTAGGAAGGATTAGGATGGATTAGGAAAGGTTGTAGATAGTTTTTCCCTTTCCTTGCTTTTCCAGTCATTTGCTTTAAATTTGATAATTTGATTTGATAGTATTATTTTTGGAGTTAGGTTGTGTTGAAGATGTTTTATGGATGTGGTACTGAGGTACCTAAATCAAGTAGACCTTAGGGAACCTTTATCAGGCACTCTCCATACCTAAAAATCTTAGATTTGGGCAATTCCAGAAGATTTTGGGTACAATCTCGTATGAGTTTGTACTAGTACCCATATGAAACTTGGTAAAATGTCATGTAAGCATCCTTGCATTTCCATATTAGTAGTTACAGTATGTCATTTGGGGTTTTAGTGGGTTCTAGGGGCTCAAATTTTGTAGTTTTTGGGCTTGTGACCTCTATAATCTATTTATTATCCTTGGGATGAAATTTGTATCACTTATGTATGTTCATCATTTGTTTTTTTGGTGTTATATGGTGCTTTAGTACTTGGCATATACTTGTGTTCATTTTATGAGGCTAGGACTCATCTTGGTGGCCTAAGTGCATAAGAGGGTTCCCTAGACCTATAAAACAAGCTATGGAATGTTGTTTTAATGCATGTGGTATAAATCCTTCCTATGGTTCCTATTATGTACATGGATAAGGTTAGGACTCATCCTGAGGGCCTAAGTGCACATGAGAGGTTCCTAAACCTATGAATCAAGACTTGGAAGTGTTATTTTGTATCTTTGGCTTATGATTGGGTAGGGGATTGGGAACCATAGGTGAGTGGCTCACCATATGTGTTGGAACCCAAATTGGTTTCCAAATGATCCTATGGGTGGGTTTTTAATCAAGTGATAACCTTAAAATTAACCTAGGAAGGGGGGATTCAAAAGATAATGAAAGAAAATATAATAAGGCCACACATACCTGTTAGAGTACTGGGACCATGGATAACTACCAGGGAGGATCCCTATTTAGAAAGAGGGTACTGTGGTTACATGGTTTCCAGGGATAATCCCAATACATAGGTTGTGTGATGACACTCACTTAGGTGGTATCCTAGAACCTTGACCTCAGTGTTATAGTATGATGATGTTTTATATGCTTTACTCTTGTTCTTTTGAGTTTTGGTTTCTTGGTGTTTTGAGTCTTAGATTGCCTTAAGGTATTGAGAGTACCTTGGTTCTATCTCTTAGCATGGGGGGTGGAACTTACCATTTTTACATGGTTGGGTGACACATCTCTTTTGAGGTATTGTTTTTGGTTCCTGTTGTGGCTTAGATTCTGAGTTGTTCAATGATGAATTTTTCCTTTCTTGTATCATGTATCTCTATCTTTTGAAATCAAGATGTAAATATGTATTGTAAGCCCTTGGGAAACTTGATGTAATTATCTCTCTATATGCCTTTGGTCCATGTGCAGTAACTATAGTTCTAAATTGTGTTTGTAAATGGAAATTGTAAGAAAGAAGTTATGTATATGGGAAGGGTAGTTTTTAGGAATCTCAAAAGGGGATTGAATATTGGTAAATCAATTAAGGATTATATTTAAGTAATTGCTACCCTATATCTCTTGTGAGTTTTAAAATGAAATTGAAAGTGATGGTTCTATGCAAACCTCTATAATGAAAAGTATTTATGGATGTAAAATTCTTAAGGGAAACTTGTTTTAATATGTGGAATGGTGAAAAGTTGTGTTAAGGGTTGAAGGGTATCTCCAAGTGAAAATAATAAGGGAAAGAAAATATGCAATGTTATTGGAAGTAGTAATGAGATGTAATTTCTTTTCTAATGCTCTTAAATGTTTAGTCCCATGTGTATGATGTAAGGTTATTTAAACTAGGTTTTAATCTCAATCCCTAATTAGATGTTTACAATGTCATAGATGATATTTGTGGTAGTTAGACTTGTGACAAAAATGATGCAGTGGGTGGTTTAGGATTGTAAGCTATTAAAGGTTAAACGCTTTACACTTTCTCTATTATGGTCATTGAAATGGAAAATGGAAAGTAAGGATAAATGTACTTAGTGGATGAGATAAGTGATGTATGTCTGTTACATTTCTAAAAGTGAATGTTGTGTAAGTTTGGTAAAGAAAATGAATTCAATTAGTTCATTAATGTAATTGGGTTTGATGTGGAATGAAAGCAATGTCTCAATGTAAATTAAAGTTGAAAAGGTATACATTGGATGTGTAGGCAAAAGGAATGAAAATGAAATAGGAAGTAAAGATGTTGTTATATTACTTTCTCTTACATTATGAAATACAAAGTAAAAATAAAAAATAAATGGAATTCAATTTGATCAGTAATGAAATACAATGCTTTTACATTGGTAGATGAAATCATTAAGGGAACCTTGAGGAATATACTTGTGAATGTTAATAATGAAATGTTAGAATGTTAGAAAAAAAATTGTTAGTTGTAATTTTAGGTTAAAAGACCTGATTTCTTATGGGTTCCCTGGTGAGGACATTACAAGACATCAATGTAACTATCAAAGGAAGGAGAAGCAAGAGCAGTCAGAAAAGGGAAAACTGATAGTTGAGGATAAAACAAAACCTTTTGAGCTAAAGAGAAGGAGAGGTAGAGGTGGATTCAAAGGTACTTGTTACAACTATGGAGAAGAAGGATATAGGTTATTTGAATGTCCCCATGCAGATAAGAAGGTTGATAATAATAGGAATGTTGTGGTGAATGATTTTGTACTAAATGAGCTTGAGGAGGGCAAAAATTGTAGGTTTGGAGAACATTGGTCAGTAAGAGGGTGATGGAACCTTTTTAGAGAATAAATTTCTTCAAAACTCGATGCAAGTCCAGAGGTAAGTGTTGTAATGTGATTGTGGATAGTGGTAGTACAGATAAGCTAGTTGCTAAGGAGATGGTACAAAAACTTGGATTGAATAGAGAAAGACATCCTTGTCCTTATAAGATCAGTTGGTTGCAAGATATCATGCTTTAGAGGTAAGGGAGTAGAGTGTTGTTAATTTTTAGATTGGGCAGCATACTGATCAAGTGTTGTGTGATATTGTGGACATGAGTACTTTTCACATGTTGCTTGGTAGACCTTGGTAGTATGATTTTAAGGTTGTACATGATTGTGTCAAGAATGTATTCACTATTGAGAAGTACAACATGAATCTTTCCCTAATTCCTTTGGAGGAGACAAAACTTGATAAAAAGAATCTGAGCTTCGGTGGAAGAAGTGAGTTGAAGGATTCTTAAAGGGTTAGAGATCAATAATGAAAATAGACCAGTGGCATATTGGGAAAAGATGTGAGAAGCTAAGGAAAATAGTTTTTAGTTACAGGGAAGGATTCACAGAAGTTGAATAGAGGAAAGAGTGTACTAGTTGAGGACTTAGAGGACATGCATATCAAGAACTAGTTTGGTATTTAATCCCAAAATATGTTCGTCGATCTACTGAGAAATTTTTTTTGCACCTAGAGTGTCTGATGTAGGAGCATCCTTGGGAAGTTGGCAATCTTGTATCAACCAAAAATATGTTAGAGTTTGGTTTTGGCTTTCAATGTTTAAAGTGGTGATCTCGGTTGGAGACCTGAGATTCTCAGTCATTTAGTTGTAATTCTCAGTTGGAAGATGTTTTTCTTTATTGATGAAATCGGTGTGGGTATTACTCTACCGAATGAGCTTGGTGGATGAGTTTGTACTTTGTAACTTCTTTGGGGTTCTCGATGAAATGTTCATGTTTTGGTTCACCGACAAGTTCAGTTTTTATTTTGGTGTCTTGTCACCAAGTGGCATTGATAGCTATTCTGTATTGCTTAGTTGATGTTCTGAAAAGCTCGGTGGTCTAGTTCACCAACAGGTTTATTTTGATTATTTTGGTTGGCCGACATGTGCATTTAATTTGGGTTACATTCCTCATGATATGGATCAACCGTTGGAATTTGTGAGGACCTAAATCTAGGTTGGTTCTTTCTCCTATGCGAATTTAATGATTATTGCAAGCCGACATAAAGGATAACACATTTTGTCATGAGTTTCTTGGATCCAACTATTGTTTTATGATTTCTAATGTATAAGGTCAACTTGTGGCCATGCTGTATAAAAGGAGGATATGGGTAGCATAAAAAGTAGGCAATAGGGGAAAGTGTGGAGTTTAGAAGCTAGTGGCTAAGTGTTGGCTTAGCAAACATGAAGCTTTCTTGGTGGGTTGTGAGCTCAAGTGTAGATCTATCTTGGAGTTTCTAACATATTGTTATTGGGATAAAGATCTGGGCTAGCTAGGGAGTAGTTGGATCCTGTAAGATCTTATTGTATTTTCTAGTGTATTGGTTGTAACTGAGAAGACCTTAAAGCCTGACATATTGCATGTAATTAGCATTTGATGAAATAAACAGTTGAAATTTGTTATATCTTGTCAATGTGTGTATTTCCACTGTGATTGTTTAGCAACTTGGGTGGATAGTCTATTTTTAGACCCTCCAACCATAGGGTGTTGCATCAAATGTATTGGTATAAAGGTTTTTACATCAATGAAAACAATGCCAACAACATCTAAATCTAACAATCTCCCCCTTTGGCATTGATGGCAAAAAATCATAAATACAAAAACTATAAAAGCAAAAACACTCATCCAAAAATTCCCCCTAGGTAGATATTTCATATCATGTTTATTTTCCTTTCTTTCTCTCCCCCTTATTGTCACAATGGTAAAGCTTGAAACAAAAAAAGAAAGTCAAAGAAATACATTAACTTTTTACATAAAATACTTTCTTATACCTTTCCTTCAAAATTGGAAGCTCCTTCTTTCACTCAGCAATAGTAGCCACCAATTGGGCACACAAATTGTCACACTCAACAAATTTTTCAAAATATTTACTCCAGTCCAAAGACTAAAATTGCCAGTCACAATCTTCTACATCAACAAGGATGTCAACAACATGCTTCAAAAATAACTCAATCATGTCCTCCACTAACCAAAACACCTTTATCAGGTCTTCCCTCTGTCTCTATAACAACAACAACTCTGCCTAAAGCTCACCAACTCTAGTCCTCTAATTTCTATCCTTGTCCTTGAAGACATCATGTCTTTCCCAGCTCATTCAATTCTTTCTCTATTACTTTACTTCTTCCTCTAAAATTGTCTAGAATGACAGACCACTGAAGACAATGCCTATATATATCTTCAATTTCCTTCACACAATCATTTGTCTCAATGATAACTCTAGTAGTTGTTACCTAATTTTCACCCTACAGGCTCAATCAAGATGCTATTCTATAGGAGAAAAATTATTCTACAAGAAGGTGCATTCAATAAGAAATAAAAGTATGCTACTATAGGAGAGTATGAGAAGACTGGAAATACATGTTGCTAGAGAAATACAAGCTACTGCAATAAACTGTAGTTACATGAAATAATAATGGGAAACAATAAAATATATGTTTTAGGGAATATTTAACTTCAAATGACCATTGTCATAAAGAGATTTGAAGTTATATATTACTGTAGGAAATGTACACTTCTACTAGTTTTCTAATGTTTGACTGTTATAGCCACTTTGTAGACATGTTACAAACATGTGTGGACACATGAATGTGGAATATCATACTCAAATGAAATATATATGAGTACTCTTTCATTTAAATCAATTTTGGGTTATTTTCATGAGGAAATGGAAAAGTTATGTCCATTTTAGTGACATATGTCTAGAATCTACAGAAAGAAGATAAATTTGGTACGGTTACATATGGACTTGTATGACCCTATAAATTTGTGAGGAGGAAGATATTGATGTTAGGAGAAAAAAATTTTGCTTCCAAAAAAAATTATTTTGAAGTTTATGGTGTCATAAAATTCATTTTTTGAAAATTGTCCTACTGCAACTTGCCCAAAAGTTTTTCCAAAATTTGACATCTTTAAGTGCCTAGATTTTATTTGTTCTCACACATCATTATTTTAATTTAATAATTATTAATTGGTTGATATTATAAATAAATTAATAAATTATTAAAGTTTCTTAATAAAATAAAATAAAGCAGAGCAATTAGTGTCATTAATTCAAGTGGATAAGATGCATTAATGGGCTGAAATACTTCTTCTCAAGAAGTTGAGTTAGTTTGCAAACATGAGGAGAGTATATAGGGGGGTTGGAGAAGACTTAGGGTCGAATTTTACTTTCCCCTAAAGTTTTGAAGGCATTTATAATCAGTTGGAGCATTTTTAGGGGCAGTTTTGGTGAGTCGTTGGGTTTGTTATGACTTGGTTGGACTTTTTCATGCATTGGACTTAATTTTGGAAGAGTGGAGAGGCCTATTTTGGGGGCTATTTTTATGCATTTGACCCAAAGAGGTTTGATTGAGCATTTTATTTAATGAGTTTTACAACTCATTCTATGGAGTTCTTAGTTATGCAAAATTCTGCACTTAGTGATTTTTCTCTATCCTTTGTGCCATTTTCTACATTTCTATTGTAATTCATTCATTATGATATACAAAGGCTTCCTTGGAGACCATTTTGGACAACGGTTATCACCTTCTTGTTCACTTGCAAAATAGTGTATTTGTGTGATTTGATCAAATTTTAGTGAAAAGTGTCATTTTCCTTCAATTTTGTCTCATTGTTTTGTACCTTTTCTGCAATTTATGTAATGTATAGGTTGAAGTTTGTGTCGTGCAGATGTTATAAGCTCTCTAATGTGAAAAAAATTGTTTACCTTTATTGAGAAAATAGGCATTTAGACCTTTCTACAAAATACTTATGTGCATGCATGGTAAAGGCAAGATTGTGTGAGTTTAAGCATTATTTTATGGTTTCAAGTGTTAAAGTTTCTTCAGATATCATAAATTCAAAATTTAGGTGCATCACCATACATTTAGATTTTCTTTTCTATCATTCTTCTATCCCTTTCCTTCAGAAAGTTTGTGAGTTTTAGTGAAGCATCTTATAGGAACTGACCTAGAATCCAAAGGTCTCACTTCAGTTGCATATCCCATGTTGAAGTGATTCCCATGTTATGCCAGAATTGCTGAACTATTTCTATTTAGCATAGGGTGCCAATTTTGGAGCATAACATTTTTGGCATGCCCGGTGGGACAGAAGTTATAAATACTTTGAAATTCTTGCTATTATGATGTGTTGACAATAGGTTACTAACCTTTCAGAGCTTTTTATTAAGCACATTTGGTGACTCCAAAGTAAAATCATTTGGTTTTAGGTGGACAAATGTTGATTGGAAAATGTATTCTTGTTTTATAGGTAGCTGTTATAATTTATAGCTTACCCAAATGTTTCAGAATGCCTTAATACCATAGAAATTATGGCATATCATTTTCCATTCCATGAAGGTTCTCTTTATACTCCTTCATGCCAGTCTCATCAAGATAATCATGACATTTTTTTCCCTCAAAACAACATTGTTTCAGCACATTCTTGTGATATTCAACAAACCCTCCATGAATGCCACCCAGAAATCCCTGCTGAAGCATTCTAGCCGCATGAATATGCATGTTTTCAGCTTGCAGAGGAGATGGGTTGCATGGAAAAGCAACACAATTTTTTTATACAACAAGAGGGTTTTGCATATCAAGCCCATATTTATGAGCAAGAGGCATTGCTATATCAAGAGAAATGTCACAAGAAGTACTTGGTAGAACAATATAGGTGGCATGAAGCAAGCCTTTTAAAAGAGATGGAAGCACATAAGCAAGCTTTTGAGAAAGTGTTAGCGGTGCATAAGCAACATTTTGAAGAGTTCCATGCAAAAGAGCTAGAAACACAATAGTTAAAACTTGAAGAGGATAATCATAAATTGCTGACAGTGCATGAAGAGTTTCATGATAAAGAGCTATAGGAACACCAAGAAAAGATAGAGCTTCTAACTGCTGAAGTAATGTAGTATAAAGAAGTAGAATGAATGTATATTGAAAAGGATGGGTGCAAAGAATTGGAGAAACAAGAAGCTGCAATGGAGTTCTCTTCTTCACTTCATAATTTTGTCAAGAAAAGCAATGAGTGGGAAGGTGATTTATTTGAGGAGCTACCCTTTTTTTTTGAAGAGGACAACATTCCTGACTCATCTCTATCAGCAGTTCCTGAACAACAAAATGAAGAAATAGTTCATGAAGTTTTTCATATTGCTTAGAATATAGTCATGGTGGAAAAAGATGAAGAGGATTTGGAGGAGGATTGATTTTGGCATGATCTTGAAATTTTTGTAAGGAAACTCAGGTGTGGAAACAACTTCCTACGCTAATCTTTATAGGAGAGTATTGTGCAAATTCTTATAAATCCTTGCAATTTTAGATTCGTTAACTACTTTAACAAAGATATTGCAACCACATACAATGCATACAGAAAAATAGAGAATGACACAATGATATACCCTGGGGAAAACCTTTCGGTAAAAAACCCCAACACTCCAAAACCTGCACAATGTATTATCTTCAACACAAAGATTACAATACACTTGCAATGCAAGTTCTTTCAAGAAATGAGAGACAAAGCCAACAAGACTTAAACTCCTTTTCTATCTCTCCCATAGGAGTAGCATCATATATATAGACTCTTTTGGACCCAAAAATAGGCACAACCACCAAGACCCATGCACAAAGCCACATGTACACAATTGTTACATGCAATCCCAAGAATAGGCATCCATCCCTAGAATAGACTATGACAGCTTGTCATAGAATCCACCAAAAATAATGGTCACAAGAGAAGTGTAAGAGAATCTGTCATACCAACCTATTTTTGGCATATTCTCTTACACACACCAACCACTTCTTCTTGGGTGCCCAAATAGGCCCAAGTCATAGGATGCTCTTACACCTGTCATAGCACATTCCTTAAATAGTTCTTACATGTCATAGGAATCCATCATGATCTCCTTACGCACAAGATGCTGACACATCAAGTGGAGTGACACATCAACATGCCAACTAGACATGTACACTCACACTTAATTACATTATTTGCAAAAAATACATTTACAAAAAAAATAATAAGAATAGGAATTATCCAAGGTTGAGACACCTTATTCCTAACATTCTCCCACTTGTCGAACACCTTGTAAGAGCAACAGGAACATAATAGGAACTTTAACCGCTATAGGCCAAAAGGCCCATAGACTCTGAACACCATCTAAACTTCTCAGTGCCCACTAGTTTCGTTAATGCATCTGCAACATTCTTCATAGTATCTACCTTCTCCAAATTTACCTTTCCATCTTCCACCATATCTCTCACAAAGTGAAACTGCACATCAATGTGCTTCGTTCTGGCATGGAAAGTTGGATTCTTTGCAAGGCAAATAGCACTCTAACTGTCACACCAAATAGTAATCTATTCTACATCAACACCAACATTAGAACACAATCTTCTAAGCCAAATGGCTTCTTTACAAGCATGAGTAGCAGCCATGTACTCAGCTTTTGTAGTGGACAAAGCAACCACAGGTTGTCACTTACTCATCCAACTGATGGCACCACCAAACATAGTGAACACATAAGCATTGGTGGATCTCCTACTGTCACTATCACCTACCCAATCTGAATCCACAAACCCATGAATACAAACTGAATGAGGAGATCCAAAAGAGTTACCATGATAACATATGGAGTAATCTGATGTACCCCTCAAATATCTGAATACTCGCTTAACTGCATCCCAATGTACCCGTCTAGGGTTAGCCATAAACCAACTTAGGACTCCCACTACTTGGGCAATGTCTGGTCTAGTACAGACCATAGCATACATAAGACTACCAACTGCACTAGCATAAGGTACTCTACTCATGTCCTCCACCTCACTAGGAGATTTTGGACAATCATCTATAGATAACTTTGTTCCCACAGAAATGGGAACACATAGTGGTCTACAATCTGCCATGCTGAACCTGTCCAACACAGACTTCACATACTTACTCTGACTCAACCAAAGTTTTCTGTTAGACCTGTCTCTACTAATTTCCATACCCAAGATGTACCTAGCTACCCCAAGATCTTTCATCTCAAACTGTGCTGACAACTGAGATTTAAAATCAGAAATCATACCCTTACCCTTCCCAAATAGCAACATATCATCAACATATAATGCAACAATAAGAAGGCAATCATTTTCAACTCTGAAATAAACACAATGATTTGATTTTGATCTTACAAATCCAATTGACAACACAAAGGCATCAAACTTAAGGTACCACATCCTAGGAGATTGCTTCAAACCATATAGAGATTTCTTTAATCTGCAAACTAAGGATTCTTTACCTTTAACAATGTAGTGCTCAAGCTGTGACATATAAATCTCTTCCTCCAAATCACCATGAAGGAAAGTTGTCTTCACATCCATCTGTTCTATCTCTAAATCATATGATGCAGCAAGAGATAACAGAAATCTAATGGATGTGAACTTTGCAACAGGAGAGAATATTTCACCATAATCTATTGTCTCTACCTGTGAATACCCCTTTGCAACCAATCTAGCATTGTACCTTTCAACACTGCCATCTGCATAGAATTTCTTCTTGAACACCCATTTACAACCAACAGATTTTCTCCCTTTAGGCAAAGGTACAAGGTCCCAAGTTTTGTTTTTCTCTAATGAAGCCATCTCATCATCCATAGCCTTGATCCAAGAACCTGCATCTTCCATGCCCAAAGCCTCTTTCATAGATCTAGGCTCATCAGTGTTAGTAATCAAAGCAAAGGCACAACTGGAATCTAACATAGAATAACCAAACCTTTCTAGTTGCTTTCTTTCTCTCATGGATCTCCTAAAGGGTTGCGGTTGAGGTTGTTCTTCCTCTTCTTCTGAACTATCAAAGCTGCTAGAGCTCTCCTCATCATTAGACCCAACATGGTCTCTCTATTCAGTCTTCTCAGGGGTAGGAGGCAATTGAACAACATATTTTTTCTTTTCTTTTTCATCTGGTTGTAGCACAATAGGAGAAGATGTTAGCTCTCTAAAAATAACATTGCTACTATACAACACCTTACTAGTCATGGGATCCCAAAGCTTGTATCCTTTCACACCAGCACTATATTCGATGAAAATACATTTAACGGCTTTGTTTTCCAACTTAGATCTTTTCTCCTTTGGAACATGTGCATAACCTTCACAACCAAAAACATGAAGATGTCTAATTGAAGGCTTCTTACCAGACCACACCTCCATGGGTGTCTTACCAACAAGGGATGATGTAGGAGATCTGTTAACCAGATAGCAAGTAGTGGCCACAGCTTCGGCCCAAAACCTTTGTTCTAAACCAACTCCACTAAGCATACTCATAGCCTTCTCCATCAGTGTCCTGTTCATTCTCTCTACAACTCCATTTTGTTGTGGGGTATAAGGAGTTGTCTTATGCCTCTCGATACCTTGTTCTTTACATAACTGTTCAAACTCTGCTGAGCAAAACTCACCACCATTGTCAGTTCTCACACACTTAATCTTCTTACTAGTCTGATTCTCTACAAGAGCTTTAAATTCCTTGAACCGATTAAAGACTTGTGTCTTACTTTTAAGGAAATAAATCCATGTCCTTCTACTATAATCATCTATGAAAGATACAAAAAATACAGACTTGGAGATTGAAGGAACTTTTACAGGACCAAATACATTAGAATTAATAAGATCCAAAACATTAGAAGATTTGTGAGAACTAGAGTAAAACTGAACATGATTTTGTTTACCATAGACACAATGTTCACAGAAGTCAAACTCGAGATTGCAATCATTTAACCCCTCAATGAGATTTTTATTTTTCAGGGTTCTGAGACCCTTTTCACCAATGTGGCCAAATCTCATATGCCACAACATTGTCTTTTCTGCAGGAAGCTTACCTTCCAAATTATTTGCACTACCATCGGAACCAATAGCCACAGACTTCTTCAATACTTGTTCAGATGGTGAGGATGAAGAACTGTTACATAGAGGAATACATGCATCTAGCTGAAATAAGGTACCTCTCCTAGTACCCCTTGCAAGCACTATCGATCCTCTCATCATCTTGCATCCTTCTTTCGAAAAAACAACTTGCACACCTACATCATTCAGTATAATTACAGATAATAGGTTTCATGCCAAACCCAAAATGTGCATAACTCCATTGATTCCCTTTACTCATCCATCAGGAAATTTGATATTGACCCTTCCACGTCCAACTATCTTTAGGTGAGAATCATCACCCAAGTACACCTTTCCAGCATCGAACTCTTCATATTTTGAGAACCAATTTCGATGAGAGGTCATGTGAAAAGATGCACCTGAGTCAACCAACCACACATCATCAGATGCATGGGATGCCAAAGCTATGATGAATGCATCACCATCTTCTTGAGATCTTTCTGAAGCTGAATCTGAACCTTTCTTCTTCTTCTTCGGCTCTTTGCAGTTTTTAAGTGCCCAGATTTATCATAGTTCCAACATTTTGCCTTGGACTTATTGGAAGTTTTTGACTTCCCACAGGATTTGGATCTACCCTTATTGTTAGACTTATTGTCATTTTTCTTCCCTCTTTCAGTGGATCTCCCACGAATAGCAAGGGCTTCTTTTTCTGAAACGGAAGCCTTTCTCCGCATCTCCTCTGATAGCAGCAAAGACACCACATCATCCATTTTGAAGGTGACTAAAGTTCTTCTGAGAGCTATCACAAGATGGTCCCATGAATCCGATAAAGAACACAAAAGTGTGTAGCAACGATCCTCCTCCTCTAACTTGACACCAGCTGATGTCAATTGTGTAGCCAATAGATTAAATGATCCGTTAAGGATCCACCTTCCTCCATTCATAGAGAGTACAACTTCTTCCTCAGGAATAACTTGTTCACCAGAGATTTGGCCTAATACATGGCCGCAAGTCTTTCCCACAAACTATTTGCAATTTTCTCATCTAGAACATTCAGAAGGACTACATCGGTTAAACAAAGTCTTATGAGACCCTCAGCTTTACGGTCTTTGATATCCCAATCTGCTTGAGCTATAGTTGCTGGTCTTGTAGCACTTGATGTCACTTCCCATAGGTCATGATCTTCCAACATGTCTTCCATCTTGAGTTTCCACAACTCAAAATTAGTGCCATTAAATTTCTCCACCTCCATTCTTCCATATGATGAACTTGCCATCTCAATCTACAAATAAGATTTAGAATGCTCTACAAAAAACTCCCACTCAAACTTGAGATCAGCTCAAAAAACCCTACCCAACAACTAGGATCAAAAGTTGATCAAGCTCTAATACCACTTGTAAGGAAACTCAGGTGCGAAAATAGCTTCCTACGCTAATCTCTATAGGAGAGTATTGTGCAAATTCTTATAAATCCTTGCAATTTAAAATTCGTTAACTACTTTAACAAAGATATTGCAACCACATACAATGCATATAGAAAAATAGAGAATGACACAATGATATACCCTGGGGAAAACCTTTCGGTAAAAAACCCCAGCACTCCAAAACCTGCACAATGTATTATCTTCAACACAAATATTACAATACACTTGCAATGCAAGTTCTTTCAGGAAATGAGAGACAAAGCCAACAAGACTTAAACTTCTATTCTATCTCTCCCATAGGAGCAGCATCATATATATAGACTCCTCTGGACCCAAAAATAGGCACAACCACCAAGACCCATGCACAAAGCCACATGTACATAGTTGTTACATGCAATCCCAAGAATAGGCATCCATCCCTAGAATAGACTATGACAGCTTGTCATAGAATCCACCAAAAATAATGGTCACAAGAGAAGTGTAAGAGAATTTGTCATACCAACCTATTTTTGGCATATTCTCTTACACACACCAACCACTTCTTCTTGGGCACCCAAATAGGCCCAAGTCATAGGATGCTCTTACACCTGTCATAGCACATTCCTTAAATAGCTCTTATGCATCATAGGAATCCATCATGACCATTTCAGTCATGATCTCCTTACGTACAAGATGTCGACACATCAAGTGGAGTGACACATCAACATGCCAACTAGACATGTACACTCACACTTAATTACATTATTTGCAAAAAATACATTTACAAAACAAATAATAAGAATAGGAATTATCCAAGGTTGAGACACCTTATTCCTAACAATTTTTTGCTTAGAGCTGGATACAAAACCATTGTCCTCAAGCATACAAGTTTGTGAGAAGCCTGATGAAATAACAAAGCTATCTAAAACAATTGTTTTGGATTAGCCAAATAATATCATAGCAGCAGACCAACGTCCTGAAGTAATCAATCAAAAGGCATTAATCAACAAAAAGAGATCAAAGTTTGTGCTTTCAAGAGGTTGTCCTATCAGGTGTTTGGAAAACATGGAGTTCCATCAAGAAGAATTAGCTCTGCAGGTACCTAATGTTGACCTATTACTAGATGTAGTAGCTACAGGAACATTGCATCTTGTTGATCAATCCCAAATTGAGAGTGTTTTCAACCAACTTGACCAAGTAAGTGAATTTTTTGTCAATCATGAGATATTTCAGAGAATGGTCAAGTGTATGTCATTTTTCCATCTCCTTTTGATTATCCATAAGCTTTTTGGTTATTCTAAGCTAAGGAGAATGGGAAGCTATTTTTAAGAATCTGTAAATGGTTTTGTTTGATCATCTTTTGTGCTGGTTAGGGTAGGTTAGAGTAGAGTAGTTTTGGTTTCCCTAAGTGTTGTCAAGCACAATTAGTTTAGCTTCAGTTGTAGTTTTTTGAGTTTTTAATAAGGGTTCCAAGTTCAAAGGCTTCAGTGAGTTACAAGAGAAAGTTTTAACTACTATCAATATACACCTATTGCCAAGTTTCCAATTCCAGTCATGATTGCATATTTGACTCCATGCCCAATGGACTATTTTAGGCTACTAGTCATATGTCTAGCATGTAGAAACCCATCAGAGGTCATGAAAATGTTTCCTAATTTTCACCCTATAGGCTCAATCAGGATGATATTCTACAGGAGACAAATTATTCTACAAGAAGGTGCATTCAATAAGAAATAAAAGTATGCTGCTACAAGAGAGTATGAGAAGACTGGAAATACATGTTACCGGAGAAATACAAGCTACTACAATAAAGTGTAGCTACATGAAGTAATAATGGGAAAAAATAAATTACATGTTTTAGGGAATATGTAACTTCAAATGACCATTGTCATCAAGAGATTTGAAGTTATATATTGTTGCAGGAAATGTACAGTTCTACTAGTTTTCTAATTTTTTTGACTGTTACAACCACTTTGCAAACATGGAAAAAACCTATGTGGACACATGAATGTGGAATATCATAATAAAATGAAAGAAATATGAGTACTCTTTCATTTAAATAAAGTTTTAGTTATTTTCATGTGGAAATGGAAAAGTTATGTCCATTTTAGTGACAGTACCTTGCCCAAATTTTTTTTCTAGAATCTATAGAAAGAAGATAAATTTGGTAGTGCTACATATGGACTCGTATGACCCTATAAATTTGTGAGGAGGAAGATATTGATGTTAGGAGAAAACTTTGTTCCTTCCAGAAAAAAATATTTTGATGTTTATGGTGTCATAAAATTTATTTTTTGAAAACTGTCCTACTGCAACTTGCCCAAAAGTTTTTCCAAAATTTGACATCTTCAACTGCCTAGGTTTTATTTGTTTTCACGCATCATTATTTTAATTTAATAATTATTAATTGGTTGATATTATAAATCAATTAATAAATTATTAAAGTTTCTTAATAAAAAAAAAAGTTGAGCAATTAGTGTCATTAATTCAAGTGGATAAGATGCATTAATGGGCTGAAATACTTCTTCTCAAGAAGTTGAGTTAGTTTGCAGACATGAGGAGAGTATATTGGGGGGTTGGAGAAAACTTAGGGTCTAATTTTACTTTCCTGTAAAGTTTTGAAGGCATTTATAATCAGTTGGAGCATTTTTAGGGGCAGTTTTGGTGAGTCGTTGGGTTTGTTATGACTTGGTTGGACTTTTTCATGCATTGGACTTAATTTTGGAAGAGTGGAGAGGCTTATTTTGGGGGATATTTTTCTTCATTTGACCCAAAGAGGTTTGATTGAGCATTGTACTTAATGAGTTTTACAACTCATTCTATGGAGTTCTTAGTTATGCAAAATTTTGCACTTAGTGATTTTTCTCTATCCTTTGTGTCATTTTCTAAATTTCTATTGTAATTCATTCATTATGATATACACAGGCTTCCTTGGAGACCATTTTAGACAATGTTTATCACCTTCTTGTTCACTTGAAAAATAGTGTATTTGTGTGATTTGATCAAATTTTAGTGAAAAGTGTCATTTTCCTTCAATTTATGTAATGTACAAGTTGAAAAGTATTATTTTGTGTCATTATTTTGTACCTTTTTTGCAATTTATGTAATGTACAAGTTGAAGTTTGTGTTGTGCAGATGTTATAAGCTCTCTAATGTGAAAAAATTTGTTTACCTTTATTGAGAAAATAAGCATTTAGACCTTTCTACAAAATACTTATGTGCATGCATGGTAAAGGCAAGATTGTGTGAGTTTAAGCATTATTTTGTGGTTTCAAGTGTTAAAGTTTCTCTGGATATCATAAATTTAAAATTTAGGTGCATCACCATACATTTAGATTTTCTTTTCTGTCATTCTTCTATCCCTTTCCTTCATAAAGTTTGTGAGTTTTAATGAAGCATCTTATAGGAACCGGCCTAGAATCCGGAGGTCTCACATCAGTTGCATGTCCCACATTGAAGTGATTCCCATGTTATGCTAGAATTGTTGAACTATTTCCATTCAGCATAGGGTATGAATTTTGGAGCATAACAATAATTTTTTTCTTTGCATTTATACATTTCTTCTCAAGAGACCTCATAACCACATTGAAATATGTACCACACTATAATAAATTATTTTTAATGTCATTAACTAATTAAACTGGTAACATACCAAACACACTAGATAATATGATCATTTTATTAATCAAGTGATTAGTCAATAATTCCATCATGGAAGTCTCATTCATCGATAAATAATCTATCCACATTTCACCAATCTTGTCAAAATCACCATCTTCTAGCAAAGTCTGAACCTCATCAAAATCCACATAATCATATTCTATTAGAGAAATGACATCTTTCTCCACCTCTTCTTCTTTTTATTCTTCCATTTCTTTTGCTTCCTCATATTTCTTAGATTTATATTATTTATCCTTCAAAATGGTAACAATTTCCTTCTATTTATCACTGATTTTTCTCTTCTTAGGTTCTAAAGAGGAACCACCAACAACAAATTACAATCTCTTCTATCTTGAGGAGGATCCCTCATCACCATGACTTACTAGTACTGCACCAAAAATAACTAAACCAAAATAAACACTCATCTATAAAGACATGAAATATATCTGGCAAGTATTTGCACAATTTTCCAAAGACCCTAGATATCTACAAATCTATTTACCGATAGGTATGTCAGTCCTTCACTCCATATTCTCTTTACTAGGTAATGATCTCATGAAATAAAATGCTAAGCACATCACTAATGAAGCAAATCTAAATGTATAACCTTCCTCAACAAAAATCTTCACATTCTTGAGAAATATTTATAACAACATCTTTCATAAATCAAAGTAAACATTCTCCCTAATCATATTATGAGCAATATAAACAACCATAGCTCAAGTTGAACCATCACAATTTTGAAAGTGAATTTTACATAAAATTCCATAGACAACATACCCCACCACCAAATCAACAATGACATTTATCTAGAATGCATGTTGATCACACTCAATAGTAGTCAACTTCTTCACTTTATCATAACTGATTGATTCCTTTCCTGGTATATCTCTAATGTTGTACAATTATGTACTATTTTCAATTGATTTCTTTGTCACCTAATAGGGCTTATCCATCATTAGATTTCCATCCTGAAACTAACTCAACAAAAAACATAATGAATTCCTTATTGACACACAAGGGGAATTTTCTCCACATATCCAAACCATGATTTTTTATTCTCTACAATTCTTCCTGGACAATCCATTCTCCATCAGCCTTATTTTTTCATGATCAAATTCCTCAATCTTAGCCTTCTTCAACATTTTTGATATGACTATACCGATACCACTAATGACTAATTGAGATTATATAGTCACTCATAAATTTCTCATTTCTCTCAAGCTTTGCTAAAAAATTCTAATTTTTCTCCTTTCTACTGTACCAAACGATTCCAAAATTCTACCTTTAAAGCAATAAACCTTCATGTTTGATTTTCCCACCACAAATTAAATATTGCTGACACAATCTAGTTGTATTGTACACATCAATCAACTACAATTATTATCTTATCTATACATTATACCGAAGACAAGCTATTTGTAATTAATATTACCTCAAAGTAGGAGAAGTGTGTGATTATGCATGTTACTACTCCCTGTACACACTAAAATATGCACTTCTATGAACCATTACATGCAAGGTTACTCAAGAGTGAGGCCTCACAAAGCGGCTCATAGCTCTCTATGAATGGAGTTGCAAGGTTTGTAAAATTGCTCTCAGCTAGAGCTACAAACTTGTGACCTTGCTAGTCAACCACACAATGAGAGATTCAAGTGAAGACAAGGGAAACAATGCCAATATCTCCAAGAATCCAATATGAAATGCAATGCAATGCAACTAAGATGAAGATGAAAATGTGCAAGCTATGCTATGAAAATGGAAGTACAAAATAAGCTATGAAGGGAAATAACAATGGATTACAATACCTCCTATTTAAACTAGATGAATTAATCTAAAGCATAAAGGAAATCTAAACTAAGAATGCCATGAAAATGAAGCTACTATGCAAGAAATGAAATCTAACTATGAAGCAAGAAAGCCATGATGATGCAAGAATGAAGACAAGAAGATAGAGTGTTGATGAAGATCTAAGATGAATGCCAACAATGCTCCAAATCTTCAAACCCTAGATGCAAGAATGTCTCCAAAAGCTCCAAGATGACCTAAAAAACCTGTAGCATAACAATAGCATAAAATATGGATATGCAAATGAAGGAGAGAGCTCTCCTTTTATAAGAAATGCAAAGGAATGGACCATGGAGATTAAGAGGCAAAAGATCTTAATCAGCGGTGGAGCTTGAAAGAGGAGCAATCCATGTGCACAAACATCCTCCAATGAGAGTGAAGTGTTGACTTTTGAGCCTCATGTGAGACAAAAGTGCTTTTTCCCTTTTTATAAAATATGAATAATGCTTTATTTGTGCAACTTAGGATAAGAGGAAAGTGGGGGCTTTTTTATTTAATTGAAAGGGGAGGAAATATTCCTTTTAATTAAATAAAGACTTAGGATAAATGGTTAGCCCATAGGATAAAAATCCAATATATGATCGAAATTAAGACTTGATCAAGAAATTGATATTGTTGAAAATATTGATTATTGATAAAAATGATTCAGAATTGATGAATCAAATAAATGGGGCCCAAAGTCTAGGCGACCATTTTAGGGTGCATACATTTGCCCCTCTTTGACTAATGTGTGATCGATTTGGGAACACATGTAGTCAAAGAATGAAGTCGAAATGTGAGATCGATTTGGGATCACAAAACAACTTAGATGTGAGGTCGATTCGGGATCACATCCGGACAAACATAGACAAAGGCCTTTGAACATGAGGTCGATTCGGGATCACATTCAAAGTAAGAGATAAGAATCTCAAATTTGAGCAAAAGCTCACAAAAGATGTCTGAATCAAGAGAATCAAGGAAATCAGGGATAAGAATCCCACAAATACTGCCCCCTCGAAATCGAAATCGAAATCAGGTAGAGGAGAGATAGCAAATGGATAAAGATTTGATCAAATCATAATCGAATGTAAGGGTCAAATAGGTTAACCATTAGGCAATAGAACATGCCCCAGCCTGACTGGAAAGATGCAGTCAACGTGAGAAATGAGGGAATGGAATGAATATGAATGAAAGAGTAGAAGTTTGGAAGACATGGAAATGAAGAAATGGCGATGCCCCAACAAAGATTAAAAGATTAGGCCTCAAAAGATCAGCCAACTGCGCAAAAAAGGGGGGAAGATTTTGAAATGCGATTTTGACTATGAAGATGACCTCGGATTTCAATTTCGAGTCCGAAAATGGATCCAGGACGTCGAAATTAGCTAGGGGTGCAATTTTCACGCAATTCCGAGGTGTTTTGAAAATTAGGTCAAAAAGTCAAAATGCTATAAAAGGGGTCAAAATGTCATTTTCAAAAATCATTTGTCTTTTAGTGATTTGAGAATTTCAGAGCTTTAGAGAGAGAAAATGGCTCAACAAGCAGGAGTTCCCGTCCACAGGCATCGATTCGAGCGCGCCCGGTCGCACAACCGGCCACCACACTATCCTGCCCCGGTATGTTTTTGAAAAACTCGAGCTTTTTTGGTCATTTTGAGCATTTAATAGCTTTTTTAGCACATTTTTTTCAAATTTTAAATTTCAAAATTTTCTGTTGGGCGAAATATCACGTGATACTTTAGAAGTATCATGCGCTTTGGGGAGAAGTATCGCGTGATACTTCGCGTGCCCCAAAAGTATCGCGCGCCTTAGACACCAGTATCGCACGATACTGGGCGAAAGATCGCGCGATACTGGGCGAAGTATCGCTCGACATAAGGTTTATCGCCCCACTATAGGGAGAAGTATCGCACGATACTTCTTCAAAAAAAGAATATCGCCCAGTTGAAAAATTTGATATTTAATGCATTTTTGAGCAAAAATGACATGGGTCTAGACAATGTTACGTTTTTAAGATGTTTTATATTGAGTTTTTGGACATCCATCATAATATGTACTAACAACGGGCTCGATTTTGGTTTGCAGGAGGTTTTTTTCGGCGCTCATTATCAGAGCGCCGAAGGTGACTAGGTTGCGGTGTGTCCGAGATCTGGATGATCCGGGCAATGCCGATATCAAAGCCATGGGATTTCGGTATCTGTTGAGGTATCCGTATATCAGAGCAGATCATGGGTTGTTGACTGCGCTGGCCGAGAGATGGCACAGCGAGCACAACACCTTCCACCTTCCTACAGGCGAGGCATCCATCACACTGGAGGATGTCTATAGGATCCTTCGAGTTCCATGCCACGGAGAGCCTATAAGTATAATCATATTTTAAGATAGTCATGTAAAATGTAATGTTTCCGAAAGATGAAAACTAATATGATTTATGTGTTGTCACAGGTATACTATGATCAGGATGTCACTAAGGGGCGGCGGTTGATTCAGGAGATGTTTCAGGATGTGACCATCCTAGACAGGCATGTCAGCTGGGAGCGACTGCTTGATGACTTTGGCCGAGATTATCCGGTGCCATGTATTGTGGCATCGATCATTTCACAGATCCTGATGACTGATCGCAGTCAAAAGGGATTCCCGCTCGGATGGGGCAGGCTACTGGTAGACTTGGTAGGCAGACCCCGACGGATGGCATGGGGGCCTGCGATCCTAGCAGAGATGTATCATGAGCTACATGAGATCGTCTACAAGGACGGTCGGACATGGGCATGCAGTGCCATCCTGGCACAGGTATGGGCATGGGAGCACATTGCTGTGGTGCGCCCCAGGGTTCAGTCGAGGGAGAGGAGGTACCCCTTTATTTACAGGTACATCAGGTTTATATCACATGCCCATTCAGGGGATGTGACCTATTATCGGTGGATTCTGGATGAGATAGCCTCATTCACATGGAGGCCGTACAGGGAGGTTGAGGTTTGGGGGGATGCCGCAGATGAGCTGAGTTATATGCTATGCAATCGGCCACTGGTAGGTCGATATGCAGAGATTGTAGAGAGATTCTACATCACTCGGGTATGGCGGCAGTTCGGGAGGCAGCAGCGAGTCTCGACAGAGACTACCACATATGCCAGGGCTAGAGACGAGGAGGGTCATGGGTGGCTACCCATGTTGGATTATCAGCAGGCTGTCGCAGAGACAGTAGCTATCAGGGGCAAGCCTTGGGATTATTTCCCAGATGTGGCAGACGTAGGGGCTGATGGAGCCTACAGAGCAAAGTGGCAGAGGGTACCATTCCCTCGATTTACAGTACCAGATGCTTAGGTGCCAGCGCCGGGGGGAGAGGGAGGAGACGGAGGGGACGGAGGGGATGGAGGAGAGGAGGGAGGAGATGGTGAGAGGGGGAGAGGGATGAGGATGGAGAGAGGAGAGGGGTCAGGATCAGGTGGCCGAAAATGGTCACAGGGATAGAGGTCAGCCACTCCTGAGGAGGAGGCGAGACCAGCTCACCGACAGGCAGAGGTACAGCAGGAGCAGCCTGCGGGGGGAGAGGACCTGAGAGCCCAGATACAGGCTTGGGAGACTGAGATACAGTAGCTGCGGACCACTATAGCTGTGAGAGATCAGCAGCTCCTGGATCTGAGGACAGAGCGGGATCAGTAGATAGCTGATCTCAGAGCAGAGATAGCACGCCGTGAGGCGATGGCACAAGCCGAGGCATTGGAGCTCCGACGGGAGTCAACGAGAGCTGCTTACTATCACAGGTTATATCTATAGGCCGTCCCAGAGGGTGAGAGAGCACCATCATACTCTCAGCGGGCAGGGGTATCAGACGTGGTACTCGATAGGAGAGCCATGCCTCCTCCACCACCACGAGTTCCTCATGAGGGTGGTAGCGAGTCTTAGGGTTAGGTTTTAGATGTTTGGACATATTTTGAGACTTTTGATCCAGATTTTGGGATCTCATATTGTATATCATGACATTTATTGATTTATGAGATTACTGGATGTTCGATATATCATGTGTATTTGTCTCACTTGTGATGGATGTATCAGTTTATGTATATTGTCTTGTCATTTTGCTCAAAATGCTTATGTATGTGCTTATGTATGTTCTCTCTCATAGATGTATGTTTAATTCTCATATGTATGATGTGGACTTATGTTTCTTGAAAATGACGGTTTGTAATATAGATCTGATGATGTGATTAACCCCTTGTGATGAACAGGAACAGGTTCAAGATGAAAAAGACAAGGAGCGAAAGACATGATCAAGAAGGAGAGAAAGTGAGCGCAATTGACTAACAGGTCCATGTAGGATGAAAAGGAGAGCTCTCTCCATGCGCAAGATGCAAGACTAGACTAACATGACCCTAAAAATGCAAGCTACTATGAAAGTGGTTGACTTGCAAGGTCACAACATTTATAGACATCTAATTATCATCATCGAGCGTTATTGGTAGTGTCGTAAGATCATACAATGCACACTAGCATTACTATGTGGATATGAATATGATCTTTATCAGATAGAAATGTGGGAATCTCACCTAGGCATCAAAGACATAAAGGTCAAGATGACTAATGCAGTGAGATTACCTAAGTTTGATATGGCGAGATTATGCTTGTATCAAGACACATGAAAGTCAGGACAGCTAAAAGCATGCACTCGCATAACAGTCAAGGATAATACCTCATCAATCCATAGTGTCAAGTAAGACTAGCATAAATGCTCATGACAGTTAGGATCAACAAAATATACCCACAAGCAGATAAAGAAAGAAAACATGTTCTCATACCCTCAGTCTTCTAGCTATGCATCATCGAAAACTTCTCAGGGAGAGACCACTCATCAAAGAAATCCTCATAGACAGCACACAAAGAAAAATAAAGTCAACATATCTCAATGAGTTGATTGTTTAAGTGCGTGTGTGTTGGTCATAGAGTCAAATTCTGAGTATCATATCTGCAAATGAGAAATATCGCGTCATACGAGACTGTTGGGTAAGACACCTGATAAGTGTTAAGAAACACTCGACGCAAGGGTAGTGTTGAAAAACACTATTTGGGGTGGTGTTGAAAAACACCTGTTGTGAAATGCCCCAAGAGACAAACGCACCAAAAGGACCTATGCGAACAGTTATGCCCCCTAGACAAAGACAAAGACCAATTCCAGACTAGGCCAAAGGATGGAAAGTGGTTAAGTGTCAAGGACGCATGCTAACAAATAGGGGTGCAAAGGCCTCAAGTAGCGCCTGTTTCCAGGTTTTCACCACTTGGATTCTTTTTTCATTTTTTCAATTTATTTATTTATTTATTTATTTATTTTATTTTTTTTTATTTTTTGCTACCAAGATGCCTATTGCTAGGTTTTCACCAAGGCACTTTTTCTATTTTTTTATTTATTTTTTGAATATTTTGATTTTTTTTTTGTGTATTTTTTTCAGGACTTTTTATGCTTTTTAGGATTTTTTCAGCATCATATATGAATTTTTTTGGAATTTTTTCAGGACCAATAAGATATATACAAAAGATGCCCCCAGACAGAATGGGCATCAAGGATAGAACTTCTTAAGGTGCACAATGTTGATGGGATCAGGGAGCTGTTCTCCATCAAGATCTGACAGTAAATACGCACCAGTACCAAAAGCAGCTGTGATGACATATGGTCCAAGCCAGTTAGGTTCAAACTTGCCCTTTTGCTCTCTGTTTTGTTGGTTCTTAGGGTTTTCTCGTAAAACAAGATCACCTATTTGAAATTCTCTAGGGCGAACCTTCTTGTTGAATGCCTTGGACATACGCTTCTGATACACTCTCATATGATCAAAGGAAGCCTTACGCTTCTCATCTAGAAGTTCTAGTTCTTGCAACCTCATGGCGCGGTAATCCTCATCTGTAATCAAACCTTTGAGTGAGACTCTAAGGGATGGTATCTCGATTTCTAAAGGCAATATTGCTTCAGCGCCATAGGTGAGAGAGAAAAGAGTGGCTCCTGTAGGTGTGCGAATGCTGGTTTGGTAAGCCCATAGTGCTGGATTGATTTGTAAGTGCCAATCCCTACCATTCTTGTGTACTGTTCTATGAAGAATCTTAAGAATGGTTTTGTTAGAAGCTTCTGCCTGTCCGTTTCCTTGTGGGAAATATATGGAGGACCAATGTTGCTTGATTTTAAAATTTTTGCATAGGTGCTTTATGTCTTATTCTTAAATTGACCTCCATTGTCAGTAATGATCTCAGAAGGCACTCTAAATCGGCAAATGATATGGTTCAGGATGAACAAAGAAATGGTCCTTCCTGAAGCAACAGAAAGTGGTACGGCCTCCACCCATTTTGTGAAGTAGTCAGTGGCAGTAATAATGAACTTGTGTCCACCTGATGAGTTGGGGTGAATTTGCCCAACCAAATCAAAGGCCCAGCGCTGAAATGGCCAATGAGAAATAGAAGGAATCAGCTCCCTACCCGGAGCATGAATCAGGTTGCCATGTTTCTGACATTTTTCACATGACTTAGCAAAGGTGACTGCGTCCATCTACATTGTGGGCCAATAATATCCCGCCCTAAGCAACCTTCGGGCCATGGCAAGACCATTAGAATGCCCACCACAAATGCCCTCGTGGATGTCAGCTAACGCTTGGTTGGATTCCTCCTTTTCCAAGCACCTAAGGAGTGTCCCATCTAAACCCCTTCTATATAAGTCACCAGAGATGAGGGTGTGGCGAGAGGCATTACGGATGAGGTTTCGGCGTTCGGAGCAGGTGAATGTGTCAGGGATGATGCCATCATGAAGGTATGAATAGATAGCACCATATCGGGAAGACTCGTGTGTTATAATGGCACAAATGACACGGCTTTCAGATGAGTCAAAGATGGGATGGTGTAGCTCTTCCACCAGGAATTCAAATCTGGATTCATGTGTCTCCAACTGAAGAAGTGAAGCTAATGTGGCCATCGCGTCTGCAGCTTTGTTCTCTGTCCTAGGGATTTGTTGAAACGTCACAAAGGTGAAATAGCGTTTCAAAGAATCAACCATCTTTTTATAGGGTATCAATTTTTCATCCTTGGTTTGATACTCTTCATTGACTTGGTTGATGATTAACTGAGAGTCTCCAAAGACATGTAATTCTGTGATATTCCATTCTATAGCCATTTTCAAGCCATTAGTTAAAGCTTCATATTCTGCAATATTATTGGTACATGGGAATAATAGTTTATAAGACTTCAGAATGTTGTACCCATGTGGAGAAACAAATAACACTCCAGCACCTGATCCATTTTGCATGCGGGAGCCATCAAAGAACATTGTCCAAGTGCGAGTAGTGGTATATAAGATGTGTTCGTCTGGGAATTCCACTTGGACTGGCATACTATCCTGGATTGGAAAATCAGCTAATTGGTCAGCAATAGCTTGCCCTTTTATTGCCTTCCTTTCAACATACTCTATGTCAAATTCAGTGAGGACCATCATCCATTTAGCAAGTCTACCCGTCAGGGCAGCCTTACCAAGCAAGTATTTAAGGGGATCAATTTTGGCAACCAAGTGTATGGTATGAGCAAGCATGTAGTGGTGCAACTTTTGAGAAGCAAACACCACCATGAGACAAGACTTCTCAATATTATTGTAATTGATCTCATAAGAGACTAGAGTACGGCTGATATAGTAGATGGCCCGTTCTTTCCCAGTATCATCTGTTTGAGCCAATAATGCCCCCAGGGAAGTGTCTGTAGCTGAGATATATAGGATCAATGGTTTCCCTGGAATAGGAGGCATTAAGATCGGAGGATTAGCCAAGTATTGTTTGATCTGATCTAGGCTCTTTTGACAATCCTCGTTCCAAACACAAGAAGCACCCTTATGCAATGTCTTGTTGAAGGGTTGCGCTCTATCTGCAAGCTGAGAAATAAACCTCCTAATTGATTGAAGATGTCCTTGAAGACTTCTCATTTGGCTGATATTTCGAGGAGGTGGCATATCTAGGATTGCTTGGACCTTTTCGGGATCAACCTCGATACCTTTTGCTGATATTATGAATCCTAAAAGTTTGCCTGAGGTGACGCCAAATGCGCACTTCTTTGGATTCAATCTGAGTTGAAATTGTTCCATATGATCTAGAATTACTTCCAGATCATTGAGGTGTGTGTCCCTTTTTCTTGATTTTGCCAGGGTATCATCCACATAATCTTCCATATTTTTATGCATCATGTCATGGAATATTGTTGTCATAGCTCTTTGATATGTAGCACCCGCATTTTTCAATCCAAATGGCATAACATTCCAACAATAGGTTCCCCATGCGCAAGTGAATGCGGTCTTTTCTTGATCTTCAGGTGCTATTTTTATTTGATTATACCCTGAGAAACCATCCATTAGGGAATATATGTCATAGCCCGCCGTCATGTCCACGATCATGTCAATGTTTGGAAGTGGAAAGTCGTCCTTTGGGCAGGCTTTGTTTAGATCTCTAAAATCTGTGCAGACATGAATGGACCCGTCATGTTTAGAGACTGGTACTATGTTTGAGATCCATTCTGCATAATCGATGGCTCTAATAAATCCAGCTTTCAAAAGCTTTTCTAATTCTCCTTTGACAAGTAGAGCTATATGTGGATGCATTTTTCTTAGTCTCTATTTTACTGGCTTGACTCCTGGAGCTATAGATAAGTGATGCATTATGAGATTCGTGTCAAGCCCTGGCATGTCTGAGTAGGTCCATGCAAAATTAATTTTCTTTTTCTGTAAAAATTGTACATATGCCTTGGTCTCTTCTGCTGATAAAGACTGAGCAAGATGGATTATCTGAGGATTTTCTTCTGTGTTTAGATTGACCGGCTTTGTTGGTTCAATCAATATTGATGATCTATCCTGGAAATAACTCGGCAAGTTATTAAGTACCCCATCCTTAGGTGCCTCAAAGAGGTTTTCACCTTTGGATGCGTCATTTCTTTTTACTATTTTTGGTTCTGACACCGCCACAAAGTGGTTTTCACCATCAGACCTATTTTTCTTTTTGTCTTTTGTTTTGAGACTGAGGTACTTAATATCAGGCTCTGTCATGCTGGTTGTTGGTTCACTGGTGGAAGAAGCCACGGGTTCGAGAGCATTCAGATAGCAAGCAGTTTTGTAATCGTTGCGAAATGTGAGGAATGTGGGCTCTTGGTGGCGCTGAGACCAGTCAATCAGGTCAAAGTGAACAAGGGGCAAGTCAATGGTAGGTTCGATGTTGTTAATGCGAAAGGTGTCATCTCTGGTGACCATATAATCGGAGCTCATCAAGTCTTCTCCTAAGATACCTGAATTGGGGCTCATCCTATCAAATGAAGCGTCGTCTACTAAGGCGATTTGAGGAGGGCAATCCTCTAGTCTGACACTAGGATCGTTAGTTGCATCGGGTTGGGTACTATAGGCATGGATAATATCCACATCTAGATCAATTATTGCGTCTGAAAGCGAATCCCATTCATATTCATGGGAGTCTATCTCTGAGTCATCATTTAGGCCTCGTGATGTAGAAGTTTCAAGGTTAGGAAGGGTTTCCCCCTCTCTAGTGCTAGTATTGGTACTATCCGTCGCAGCTAGGACAGTAACACTTTCCTTTGTCTATCTAGAAGTCACACAATCACTATCCGTCGTAGCTGGGATAGTAGGACTATTAAGCATCAAATCTGTGGAATCTCCCCAAAGGAGATTCGTTGAGGGCACCCAATCATCAGACACATCTTGTTGGTTGGAGAGATCGGGCGTATAATCTGCATCACTGTCACTATCCGTTGCAGCTGGGACAGGGATACCTTTCTTCTTCTTATTCTCAAAACCTAAGCCGACCGTGGACTTATTTTTGCATCCAAAAAGAGCATGATCAAGAGGCTCAGCTTTAGCGTCCAGCCTATGACTAAGGGGACCAAATCCCGGATATCCCATATTTTTAACCAGTGTATATCCTTTCCCATAAGTTTCAGGTGAAGGAGCAAAATTCTCATTATGTTTGTATTTCTCTTCATGATATATCCAGTTCCTTACAGCAACATCCTCTTTCTCTTCTTGAATGGGGACCGAAGACTCAACAAATTTCCCAAATAACGTCATTGCTGATGATGAAGGCTTCACATTTGGGGAGGGTCTCCCATAAGACCTAGGAGAGACTGGCATTTTTGTAAAAGAATCAATCTTATAATCTCCCATCCCAAGGTCCATGGTCTTGAATTTTTGCTTGCATTGTTCAAGTGAACTACTAGGACTGTCAGCTTCTCTATTCAAAGGTACATGTGATCCCACAGAAATCTTATTAACTGATAGAGCACTGTCTCCAGGGATGCAAATTTCGACACCGTTATGGGGGAACTTAACACACTGGTGATATGTCGATGGGACTGCCTGCATTTCATGAATCCATGGCCTACCTAGCAAAATGTTGTAGGCGAGAGGTCCAACATCAACAATTTGGAATAATATGTCTTTTTCTACGGGACCAATACGAATAGGCAAAATAGCCAATCCCTTAGAACTTCTTTCTGCTTCATCATATGCTTTGATTGTGATTCTTTTCTTTGTGTCAATGACGTTCTCGGAATACCCTAGAGCTAGCAGCAAACTTAGAGTACAAATATTGAGCCCCGCACCCCCGTCTATCAGTACACACCTAACACGGGTTTTATGAATCATGACCTCGATGTGTAAGGCCAAATTATGTGGGTGGCTAATGGATTTGTCATCTTCTTCTGAGAAGGTGAGGAAATGAGGGCTAGCCAAATGGTTGACCATGTTTTGGAATTGGTCGATATCTAAGTTATTAGGGACATTGGCTGCTCGCAAAGCATCCTCGAGGATGCGCTTGTGCTTAGGAGATAATTCTAAAAGCTCAAAAATGGATATCTGAGCGGGTGTACGTTGTAGTTGGTCAATAAGGTTATAATTGGAATCAGGACCAATGACAGATTTTGGAGGAGCACCTTTGGACACGGGCTATTTAGACTTGCTAGTGCTAGGACCTTTGATGATAATGGGTGTTTGGGCCTGACCCCTAGTGACAGCATTGAGGGACTGGGGCATTCCTTGTGAGTGAGGACCTCTTATCACCACAGCGGGTCTTTCATTAGTCATAGGAATTGAGTCCACATTATGTCCATAAGGATCTTTCTGTCTCACCATGTGGATATTATCGTCAGCCACTTCAAGCATGTTAATCACATTATCAGCATGTGTGTATGTATAGTTAATAGCCGCCTTGCCATTCTTACTGCTAGAATTCTCTCCTTTTTCATATTTAGGCAAGGGCTCTTTAAAGGCTTTATGGTCTGCATTAGTAGTTAACCCATCCACTTGTAATTGTCCTTTCTCAATAAGGTCTTGGACAAGATGCTTGAGTTTAAAACAATTTTCTATGTCGTGTCCAATCCCATTATGGAAAACGCAAAAAGCCTTAGCATCCCACCAATGAGGTAAAGGATCTGGTATTCGATGTTTTGTAGGATCCTGTGGGTGCGCCAGATTATGAGCAACTAGTGTCTTAAAAACATCTACATAGGATTCTCCCAATTTAGTGAATTGTCTTTTCTCCGTTTTAGATCTCTTTTGATACTGAGGTTTGTCTTGTTGCGTTGACGATGTTTGCAACTTCATAGCTTGAACTGCATGAGAGAGATTAAGAACTCCTTCATTTTTGACTTGAGATGAATCAACAACTCCGTCGTTGACGACTTGCTTGTTTTTGTTCCAACAAGAGTTCTTTTTGTCCTTGTTACCATTAGTATTGTTATTTTGGCTATTGTTGTTATTTGTTGGTTTAGCCAAAATTCCTTGTTCTTTTAGGACATCCTCAATGCGACATGCCACCTCTACCATAGTATCAAAGGAATTAAATGGGATTTTCTTGACTTCATATTTGAGTTCTGGTATTAGATTGTTCACAATGATATCAATTCTCTCTTCTTCAGGGATTGTCCTTGGGTATTTCAAACATAATCGCCTCCATCGTTGTAAAAAGGTGACAAAAGATTCCCCTTGATTTTGTTTAAGTTTACACAAATCAAGCATGGTGACCGACCTAGATAAATTGTAAGCGAAATGTTGCACAAATCTTTGGACAAGTTCTCTAAATGTCTTTACTGGAGGGGAAAGGTTGGTGAACCACTCCATGGCTTGACCTTTTAAACTCCTTGGGAATAATCTCAGCAAGTAGGAGTCTTCATGGTGAAAGGAAAAGCTCATTATGTAGAATTGTCGAACATGGTCGTGAGGGTCACCCGTGCCATCATATTTGTCGTATGTTGGGAATTCAACTTTCTTAGGAAATTCTACCATCACCACACTTTTGTCAATGGGGTTAGGACATATGGAGTCCAAATGAAATGTGCTCTTGGGAGCCTTTATTCTGTCTATATCCTTTTGCATTTGTAAGATCAACTCATCAGTTGAAGGATTCTGTTTCTTGATTTTTTGGTGAACATCAAAGTTATATGGAACTTTAGCGCCTTTGTTGATAAGACTTTCCAAGAATTGGTCTTTGTTTTGTTCCACGTATTGCTCCACATAGGCTTGAAAGGATGGTTCTTGTTGCATAGTCATGAAGTCCATATGATCAAATTTAGCATAACTGCCTCCATGTTGTGAGCCATGATGTGCTCGTTGGGAGGGTTGCTTTGAATGTCTATGAGATGATTGTCTCCTATGATGGTCATATCTTGAAGTCCTTCTTCCTCTAGGACTTGGGGATCGTGAGGGTGTCTTTGATCTTCTTCGAGGGCTAGGGGAAGGGGTAGATGGGGGTGAGTTGATCCCACTATTAGCTCCCCTTCCGTTAAATCGACTTTGGAGTTGTTGCGCATAGAGTCTATCTTCTTCTTCTTGGGCGACTCTTTTCTGTATATCCAACAATGCACGTTCCTCTTCATCTAGTTGTCAGAATTTTTCCTTTTTTGCAGCCTGTTCATCTAAGTAGGCTTGCTTCTCTCTCTCAATGCTTCTCAATCTTGTATTTGAATATCGAGAAGTGTCTTTAAGTGGGGAGGTTTGTCTTGAATGCCTTATTGCATTAGCTGCGTTGATATGGTGATCACTAGATTCGTTGTTCTAGTCTTCGTGTTGTGACCCTGAATCTGAGTGAGCTGACTTATGCTGTCTTTCAGCTCGTTGATGAGCATCAAAATACCTCGCGTTGTTAGGAGGTGACCCGGGTGGACTGGCATGAGAAGAACCACCATACTCTCTTCTGTGTCATTGAAAGATATCCTCGAGAGTTTGATTCATGGCTTCTCTTTGTTGTCGGGTGAAAGTGTAACTCATGTCCATACTTGATGAAAGTGGTATGAAAGAGGTGCTCACTTCACTAGGGTTAGCTCCCGGATTGAAACAAACTTCGGATTCACTCTTAGGAGATTGGTCAAAAAGGGGTCCTTTTCCCTTAGGTTGTCGACGGGTCTTGATAGGTGGTAACTGGCTAAAGGCAACAAGGGGTCGCTTCCCTTGATTAACTTGGTACCTTGTCGTAACTGACATGAAAGAGAGATATTCTCAATGATAAGGTGACCTTTCAAAGTGTCAACACCAAACTAGGATAATCGAAATCCTCTATTGTCCAAAGAGAAATGAAAAAAAGAAAAGAAAGGGGGCTTTACCAACACTGTCAAAGAGGTGCTTCAACTCAAAGGGTGACTACCCTTGCACTTTTGAATCAGGAGGTTGGACTAGGCCAAAAGATAATTGAAAATGAAAGCGATTTGGACAATAAGAGAACTAAAATTTTCCCAGAATATAGCTAACAATTTTTAAGTTGGACCTTGGCACCAAGAATGGCTTTCTAACTTGACAATTATTCCAAAGTGGCTTTGTAAATCAAATGATGCTATCCCGGAGAACTAAGAACCAGAAATTTGGAGTCAAGACAGATCTCAAACGTCAGGGTGAGAAGCCTGTTCTAAGACCTGGCCTAATTGACAGCAACTGAAACTGACCGAAATTTAAGCACGACAAAAATGAACCAGGTGATATACTCCAGGCTACTGGGGCGATAAACCTATACCCGTGCGATACTTCGCTCTATGATAGGCGATACTTCTTAACACTAGCGGGCGATATACTCCAGGCAGGCAGGGCGATAGTCCGTCAAGGGCGAACTATCGCGCGATATTTCTCTTCAAAGGGGGCGATATTTCTAGCATGTGCGAAGTATCGCACGATACTTTGCCTTACAAGGCACGATACTGTTGTAGAATTATTCAACTCTTGACCAGAATTGTGTGAAATTTGCATTTTTTGGGTCTGTTTGGTCAAAATTTTCAGTCTGAGGGTTGATGTCTTCGATTTCAATCACGGTATTAGCAAAATTTCGGTAGGTTTGCAAACAGCAAGGGATCAAAACATGGTCTCAAACACTTGAAATAAGGGCAAAAGCAACCTTGCCAAGGCAAACACTTGTGATATCAAAATTGAAAAAGCACCCTATGAATGCTACCGATTGTTTGTATGTTGAGAACGTTTACACTGGTATCACACAATCGAAGACAATTCAAACAATTACTACCTACAAGACAAGGCTCAATACTTACCAACTTAGCCCACAACTTGATGCCCCCTTGCCTCACACCAAGTGGTTGCCCACAAGAGATATTGGCTTTGTCATGGAAGTGTCAAACAACACAACCAAAGGGGCACATATGGTGAGTATCTTAAGGTGATCCGGGTAAACCACTTGGATCAATCCTTGCACTAAGAAGATAAGCGGCTAAAATAAGGTGGCTTCTATCTAATGGTTCTTAATAAGGATTTCCGTTCACAACACCCCTCTTGCTCCTCATAAAGGACTAGGACCTCGCGGCCTCAAGAGTACCTTAAGCATTCTTGTTCAATGTTTTCCCCATGGTCGCAATCCCATGAGCTACTCACATCAAACGAAGACAAGTGTTATGTCTATCAAGGTTTTGTGTCCTCGATAGCCTTAAGATTATAGTGAGTTGGAATCACTCGCCACCAAGGAAAATGATGACAAGGTTGTCCCCACTTGGGTCGTTCCTCTTGATTGCTCAAGAGCAGGCCCGCTAAAGGATTTCTATACTAAACAAAAAGTGGATTAACTCTTGAGGTTCAAGGTTTTTGGTTCACCACAAGGGTGAAGAGCATACTCCCCTATCTCAAGAATCTCTCCCAAACACAACAAGCAAAGTTCATTTACCCTCTTATTTTCAAAATTCAAAGATGGGTCAAGATTTTCTGGTTCACCAAAATGGTGAAGAGCATACTTCTCCTACCACCCAAGAATTCCTACAACAAGATCTTAAGTGCCTAATAAATGGAACAACTAGTTTTTGCCACACTTAAAAGGAAAGCAAATAAACAAGCAAGATTTTTTTTTATTTTTATGCTTGGGCAGCCCTGCAAAAACTGTTAGTAGCCCTCTTTGACATGCGTTTTTAGCAATTTTCAAGCAAAGGAGAGCACCTACAAACACAACTTGTTAGGCCCACAATGTTAGCAAAATCAAAATCCAAATGTAAATGTGCAATAATTTGATGGATTCAAGCTAAAAGATGCAGGTTAGACCTATCTAAACAAAGTAAAACAAAACAACAAGCTAAAATAATCGAATTTGGAAAAAAAACTGAAAGCGCAAGTCTCTGCCAAACCAGGCGATGTTTCTCAGTCTTCAACAGTATCGCGCGATACAGTTTCCTATAGTCGGGCGATACTTCTCAGTCGAGCGATACTTCGCACGATGACAGGCGATACTTCGCCTGATGCCAGGCGATAGACTTCAATATAGGTGTGCGATACTCTTTCCGAGAGAACTATCGCGCCGAGACAGGAAGTATATCGCGCGATATTTCTGAGAAGTGTCACGCGATAATCTGAGACAGAAAACCAGAGACGCAGATTTTTCCAAAAATTAATCCGAAAATGACGAAAAATGCAGAATTAAAAGGGACAAAGCTAATCTACTCTGCCCCACGGTGGGCGCCAGAAATGTACACACTAAAATATGCACTTCTATGAACTATTACATGCAAGGTTACTCAAGAGTGAGGCCTCACAAAGCGGCTCATAGCTCTCTATGAATGGAGTTGCAAGGTTTGTAAAATTGCTCTCAGCTAGAGCTACAAACTTGTGACCTTGCTAGTCAACCACACAATGAGAGATTCAAGTGAAGACAAGGGAAACAATGCCAATATCTCCAAGAATCCAATATGAAATGCAATGCAATGCAACTAAGATGAAGATGCAAATGTGCAAGCTATGCTATGAAAATGGAAGTACAAACTAAGCTATGAAGGGAAATAACAATGGATTACAATACCTCCTATTTAAACTAGATGAATTAATCTAAAGCATAAAGGAAATCTAAACTAAGAATGCCATGAAAATGAAGCTACTATGCAAGAAATGAAATCTAACTATAAAGCAAGAAAGCCATGATGATGCAAGAATGAAGACAAGAAGATAGAGTGTTGATGAAGATCTAAGATGAATGCCAACAATGCTCCAAATCTTCAAACCCTAGATGCAAGAATGTCTCCAAAAGCTCCAAGATGACCTAAAAAACCTGTAGCATAACAATAGCATAAAATATGGATATGCAAATGAAGGAGAGAGCTCTCCTTTTATAAGAAATGCAAAGGAATGGACCATGGAGATTAAGAGGCAAAAGATCTTAATCAGTGGTGGAGCTTGAAAGAGGAGCAATCCATGTGCACAAACATCCTCCAATGAGAGTGAAGTGTTGAATTTTGAGCCTCATGTGAGACAAAAGTGCTTTTTCCCTTTTTATAAAATATGAATAATGCTTTATTTGTGCAACTTAGGATAAGAGGAAAGTGGGGGATTTTTTATTTAATTGAAAGGGGAGGAAATATTCCTTTTAATTAAATAAAGACTTAGGATAAATGGTTAGCCCATAGGATAAAAATCCAATATATGATCGAAATTAAGACTTGATCAAGAAATTGATATTGTTGAAAATATTGATTATTGATAAAAATGATTCAGGATTGATGAATCAAATAAATGGGGCCCAAAGTCTAGGCGACCATTTTAGGGTGCATACACTCCCCTTGAGCCAAATCATTTGACTTAGTTGTTAGTAGAGGTAGTATGAAGATCTGGTACCACAAGGCTCTACATCAACAACATCCTTCTTCTAAGTCATATTAGTCTTCTAAAATTCACTTAAAACTAAAACAGTATTACCATTCCCAATATTTATTGGAGCATCACTAGATCTACATGTTTTAGAATAAAGACCATTTTGATCACATTTGAAACAATTAACATTCCTTCTAACAAATCTTATCAATTTAATTCTAGATCTGCATTCACTGGCCTTGTGACCATAGTTGTGACATACATAGCAATTCCCATGAAAGATATTATTCACTGCACTCTTCTTATCCTGATTTGAAACTTGAATTTTGCATTGACTTTCTTTATGACAAAATGCATGACAATTAAAGCATTGAGCTTTATGTTCCTTTCTCATCTTACAATCAACTACCTTATGACCAAAATTATTGCAAATATGATAATAACCATAAAAAGATAAGCACCTTTGAGCATTCAGTTTTCTTATCGGAGGCCTTCTTATAGATGTATCCTAATTCTTGATCTTGATTGTCACTTCATCCTTTTCTTCATCTTCAATCACCTTCTCTTTTCCTTTTTTCTTTTGATTTGAACATTCAGAGGTAAACCCTAATCCTTCTTTATCTTTGTCACTCTTCTACATCACCAATAACTGATCCAAAATTCTACTTCTCTCACATACTTTTGCTTAGCTATTACCTTCTTCAATTATTTATCCAACCTCTCATTTTCACTTGATTGCATTTTGATGATATTATTGATATTCTCCTCAGATCCATTCCTCCATTAAAATTTCTAGTTCTTCCTTGATCTTCCTAATGCCTTTCATTTTATGCTTCAACCCATCTCTGATGAATTATACAGTGATTTACTTGTTATTCAACATCTTCTCTAGGTATGTTTCCTTTTCCTTTCATTATTTTACTTCTTTTTCTAGGTCTACTAATTTTTCTTTTGATTCCTTCAATTCCTGACTGACTTCCTTATGTCTTTCTTTGAACTTCTGGATCTGATACCTTATCTTTGTGATACATGCATTCACCTCCATGTTTTCATTCAACTCTTCATTCTATGATTGAGTACTCTTAATGTGACTAATCATGATCTACCAATAATCATCAACATAGTATCTTCCCATCTGTTCAAACAACCAAGATCTCCATCAAGTGATTAAGCTCTATTTGCAAGGGACCAAGATCTAAAACCAATTGTTGAACATAACAAATAACTGAGAGGGGCATGAATTAGTTATTCACAAACACTTTTCAAAAATTTTACCCTATCATTAAACTCACAAACCATACAAAAGATAATAATTTTTATATCAATATTAAATTTTGTTCTACTGGTAACCACATCAAGTAATTATAACACATGCAAATATGAAAGCACAAAAAAACCAACACAAAGAACACCATAATTTATATGAAAACCCAAAATGGGAAAAAAATAAAAGAAGAAGCTAATTCTCATGAAATGATGTTAGAGTAATAAAGTGTTTACTAATTAATTAAATCATGTTTGATTTAATTATTAAGTCACTTACTATCTCTTTCTACTTAAGCTAAACTTGAGACATATAATAATTAATTATTTTATTAATTATTATTGTGTAACCTAGGTTTTACCTTTTTAGGTTTTCAGATCTCCTTTTATAAGGATTGATCTCCTTTATTTTCAAAATAGATTGTGTAACATATTATTCATTATTGAATTACAACTTTTGTTTTTGCACATCAAAAATGATTTCTCCTCTCTCATGGATCAATGCGTTCAGGCCTCCATAGCTTCTTGCTTCTTCTCTCTCTTTTTGTGATAGGTGTTTTCATGTAGGTGTTATTAGGAGCTGTGGGTTGTTTACTCATCAACTCTAATAAATGAAACATTAGTTAAGTTGACACCGGTTAAGGTGATTTCTACAAAGGCTCACTATCAGTTTGCTCATTGTTAGTCGGGATAACTACCCTTATACAAAATATATGTTTTTATAGATATAATATGAACTGATAAGTGATGAGCCATATTAATGGCATGTTTTATGATATTTTTATGTGACTTGTTAGGATGTTTTTACTTGGTTTCATGAAAACTTGAATGATGTTATGTATGGTTTTTATATGTGCATGGCCAATAGTTTCAAATACTTTATTGTTCAACGGGATATGTGATTTGAAGAACTTATGGTTAAAAGTGGTGAATTGAATCTAACAGATGAATTAAGTAGATATATATGTGTGTTATTTAATGTTCATCTCTCCTAAGTTATTTTGGGTTAGGTTCCTACAACCACATATCATGCAAGAGTTAGATAATGAGATAATGTCTTTTTTTATTTAAATAATGCAAATATATGTGTTTCAAATTTGGCATGTGTTACTAACTCCATGCAGGAACAAGTCGATGGAACATTCATTTGGGAAATGTGGTGGATTTAACAAGGTCAATTCTACAGTTGAAAAAATAAAGGTGTGACTACACAGTGCTTCCCTTTGTAGCAGTCAACCAGTTTCTCATTATACCTAGGCGTAGATATAGAAGCATGACCTGCTATATTCCTGGAAGACTTGTTCTTGAAAGTTATTGATTCTATTGTGTAACATTATGAATCTTAATTGATCCTTAATGTTGGAGTGATCGTAGCTTTAGTAGTCACTTTCTTAGCATTTTCTTATAAATAAGTTGTTGACTTAACTTTTAGGAGATTAGAGAAAGTTAGGAAATTTACTTGTAGTTCTGTAAATAGAAAATAGAATTCAGTTCTCTTTTATTTCAAGTGTACCTTTTCAATGAATGAATATAATGTATTTTTCAAGTTCTATCTTTTTATCTTGATCATATTCTATTCACTCATCCAAGGGGGCCCACTTGGTGAGTGAATTCTACTGTTAGTTAGGATCTATTTCATGCTTTCCTAGATTTAGAGAGAACATTGTTATTCTTGTAGTTGTTGGTAATAGAACAAATAGACTATTCCTATAGAAAAGGCAGATAGAGAAATACCTATCTTTGATTACTATTTGCAATAGATTAAACTTATTCCTTTCTCCTAGCTTAGCATTTCAAATATTCTAATTTTAATAGTCTAGATGAGTGGAAATTAGGATGATTTAGAGCATATACTTTGCAGACACTATTTCAAGTCTACGTCCCTCATTGATACTATAAATAGGTTGAATGAGTTAATTAGCTATTTTTTAAGATGTCCAATCTTGAGTGAATGAGTGTTATGCTCTAAGTATCTAAAGAATTTATTTGGCTAATCATTTTTGGTGTCGTTGTCGGGGATGGTGTCAATCTAAACTTATCTTAAGGGTCATTTTTCAAAAATCTTTCTTAATATAGGTCCTAGTTCAAATTAATTTTTATGCATAGAAGAAGAGACCATATTGGAAGATTTATCCCTTAGAATCATAATGTTCTCTTAGTTTCTAAAGAAATCTTACCCCCTAAGTAGGAAAATCCCCAAGAACTTGACCTTGAAGAGAATCAACCATTTGAGAATCCATTTCATGACTTACATCAAGCCCTTCCAACACCACCACCTCCAAAACATGAATATCAGGAGAATCCTTGGTCCCTTGTTGTTTTTAGAGGATGAACTGCAACTCCAAATTCTTTAAATCCTCCAAGGATGGCACTTCCCACCTTTCCCTTTCCTATTATTGACCTACATGATAATAAAAATCTCAATAATATTCCTTCTTTAGTACTTCCAAAGTTCTATGGCTGGATTACTAAAGACCCTGAGACCTTCCTTTTTGAATTCAATATCCTCTGTAGAAGTTATGACTATACAACATATGCCCATAAGTTGAAGTGGTTTTCATCTACTTTGAAAGAGGCAACACTGATATGGTTCATGGGTCTAGGAGCCAATGCTATAAGAAACTGGGATGGAATGAAGAATGTAAACCTAGAGAAATATAAAGAGTATTGTCAAGGTAGTGATATGAATGGTGATGACATTTTTAAAATGACACAAAAAGATAAGGAAAAACTTGAAGACTATGTCACAAGATTCTTGTTTAGCCTCCATAAAAACACACAACATACTTTGAATGAAGAATCCATGAAGCATATCTTTTTACGAGGCATTAATGAGTCTTGTATCAAAGATCTCAACCTGATAGCTGGAGGAGATATCACTCAAGCTACCTGGGATGACATTAAGAGGATATGTCTTAATTACTCTTGAGCTAAAGTGAGGAAAGGAAGAGGGCACATCCAATCAAGTAGAAAAACTTCCCTTTGAATATTTCCCTGAGATCAACATGGAAACTGTCAATTCTATCTTTGAGAAACTTAGGCATGATGGGTTAGACACCCTTGCCCAGGTGGTCAAACAATGTACAGAGAATAATTTTGAGAGGGCTATTATTTTATGGGTAGATAAAACTAAGGGAAAAGAAATTCCTAATCTAGCCCTAGGATGGAATGATGTTAATAATTAGGGACCAATGCTACCACTAGACTTATCTACTCCTTTAACAACTGGGTTGAGTTTATATCAACAAATAATACAAGAAAAAGTGCAGTGGCAATTAGAGAAGAAGAGATTGAAACATATCATTGATGAGATGGCTCATCAAATTGAACAACAGTAAGATAAGATTGTGGTGCTAGAAGAAAATGTGACACAGATTACCAGATTTATCCCAGAGATGATGAAGTGTAGGTCACCCTCTTAGGTGTATACACTATTCCTTAAAGAATAATTTTTAAATTATCAATTGACCGGAGTAGTTCAAGGACTTAGTCCTTTGGTTTCCACACCACATGAGTTTTATGATGCATTTCCTTCTTCCCCAATCCACATTCATAATTTGTTATGTGAATTTTATTTACACAATCTAGCAGTTCCTGACAACAGAGACTAGAAGTCTCTCATGTATGTGGGAGATGTTCAACTTAGGGCTTTTATGTCATGGGTACAAAATGAAATCACTAGGGAATACCATGCTCAACCTTACAAGGGTGATGAAATGGAAATGCCACTTTTTATTAGACCTAAAACCAAAGAAGCTAGTAGGACATTTTATTAATGGGTAAAAGTAATCTTGATAGACTGTGGAAAGAAAAAGATTTATCCCTTGAGATAAAAGGCCTTCAAATATTATGAGGAATTCACTGTCGCAGAGATTCCTATAGCCATTGCTACTAGTACTCATAGATGGGTAAGAATGCCTATAGAACTAAGGGCTTGGAAGCCCCATTCCCTACAAAATCTAACCTTGGCTAGTTGATGAGCTCCATGGTATACCATGTTGGGTCGAACTAAAATAAGCTATTGGTTTCCTTTGAAATTCCAACCACCTATTCTTATGCATCCTCTATTAGGGATGAATGAAGATGCATATGAGCATGATATGGTAGTAGAGGTGATCAGGTGGAACAAGATGGAAGCAAACAACAGATACATAAACTACAGAGAAGGAGAATTCAGGTAGAAGATTGCAAAGAACCTACACATGAAGGCCAAGATCAAAAACTTTATGCATGTCTGAGGACTAACAAGAATTTAAGCAGGGGGGATGATGAGCCATATTAATGGTGTGTTTTATGATATTTTTCGGTGACTTGTTAGGATTTTTTACTTGGTTTCATACAAACTTGAATGATGTTATGTATGGTTTTTATATGTGCATGGTCAATACTTTCAAATATTTTATAGTTCAACAGGATATGTGATTTGAAGAACTTATGGTTAAAACTTGTGAATTGAATCTGATAGATGAATTAAGTAGATATATGTGTTTTATTTAATTTTCATCTCTCTTAATTTATTTTGGGTTAGGTTTATGTACCCACATATCATGCAAGAGTTAGATAATGAGATAATGTCTTTTCTAATTTAAATGATGCAAATACATATATTTCAAATTTGGCATGTGTTACTAACTCCATGCAGGAACAAGTTGATGGCACATTCATTTGGGAAGCATGGTGGATTTGACAAGGTCAACTCTATAGTTGAAACAATAAAGGTGTGACTACACATTGGTTCCCTTTGTAGCGATCAACCAGTTTCTCATTATACCTGGGTGCGGATCTAGAAGCACGACCTGCTATATACATGGAAGACTTGTTCCCAGAAGTTATCGATTTTCTTGTGTAACATTATGAATCTTAATTGATCCTCAATGTTGGATTGATCATAGCTTTAGGAGTCATTTTCTTATTGTTTTCTTATAAATAAGTTGTTGACTTAACTTTTAGGAGATTAGAGAAAGTTAGGAAAGTTATGTAATTATGTAAACAACAAATAGAATTCGATTCTATTTTATTTCAAGTGTACATTTTCAATGAATGAATAGAATGTATTTTGCATGTTCTATCTTTTTATCTTCATCGTATTCTATTCACTCATCTCAGGGGGGGCACTTGGTGAGTGAATTATACTATTAGTTATGATGTATTCATATTGCTTTCCTAGATTTAGAGAGAACTCTGCTATTCCTATAGCCATTGGTAATATAACTAACAGATTATTCCTGCAAAAAAGGTAGATAGAATAGTACCTATCTTTGATTACTATTTTTGATAGATTAAAATTATTCCTTTATCCTAGCTTAGCATTTCAAGCTTTCAAGTATTCTAATTTTAATATTCTAGATGAGTGGCAATTAGGATGATTTAGAGCATATACTTTGCAGACACTATTTCAATTCTACGTCCCTGGTTGATACTATGAATGGGTTGAATGAGTTAATTAGTTGTTGTTTAAGATTTCCAATCTTGAATGAATGAGTGTTACACTATAAGTATCTAAATAATTTGTTTGGCTAATCATTTTTGGCATCGTTGTCAGGGATGGTGTCAATCTAAACTTATCCTAAGGGTTATTTTTCAAAAAACTTTCTTAATATAGGTCATAGTTCAAATTAATTTTTATGCATAAAAGAAGAGACCATCTTGGAAGATTTCTCCCTCAATGTTCTCTTAGTTTCTAAAGAAATCTTACCTCGTGAGCAGGAAAATCCCCAAGAACTTGATCGTGAAGAGAATCAACCATTTGAGAATCCATTTGCTAACTTGCATCAAGCCCTTCCAACACCACCACCTCTAGAACGTGAATATTAGGAGAATCTTGGGCCCTTCCGAGGATGAATTACAACTCCAAATCCTCCAAATCCTCCAAGGATGACACTTCCCACCTTTCCCTTTCCTATTATTGACCTGTATGATAATAAAAATCTCAAGAATATTCCTTCTTTAGTACTTCCAAAGTTCTATGGCCTAATTAATGAAGAACCTGAGACCTTCCTTTTTGAATTCAATATCCTCTGTAGAAGTTATGAATATACAAAAAATGCCCATAAGTTGAAGTTTTTTCTATCTACTTTGAAAGAGGCAACACTGAGATGGTTCATGGGTCTAGGAGCCAATGCTGTAAGAAACTAGGATGGAATGAAGAATGCATTCCTAGAGAAATATAAAGAGTATTGTTAGGGTAGTGATATGAAAGGTTATGAGATTTTTGAAATGACACAAAAGGATAAGGAAAAGCTCAAAGACTATGCTACAAGATTCTTGTTTAGCCTGTAGAAGAACACACAACATACTTTGAATCAAGAATCCACAAAGCATCTCTTTTTATGAGGCATTAATGAGTCTTGTATCAAAGCTCTCGACCTAATAGCTGGAGGAGATATCACTCAAGCTACCTAGGATGACATTAAGAGGATATGTCTTAATTACTCTAGAGCTATAGTGAAGAAAGAAGGAGGGGCATAGACAATCAAGTAGCAAAATTAATGGTGATGGTGTCTCAAAGATGGAGATATCTAATCTCTTATCCAATTTTAAGCAAGACATCATTAACAATGTAGCCACCCAACTAGATACCATGCAAGCTAAGAAGAAGCATGAAGAAGAAGAGGCTATATTAGCTGAATTTTGTTCTCATTGTAGGGAAAAGAAAAGGAACTGCAAATGAAAAATAGTTACATGTTTGGAGACTCAGTCAATGCTAACTATATTTAAGGCTATTGATGAAAATGGAGAGGTCTTCTCTATTTCTCAACTCTACTGTAAGGCCTGATGGCATGGTAGAGGATATAGTTGTGACACTTGATTCATTAGAATATCCCTTAGAATTTTTAATCTTATCTATTTATGATATCCCAAGAAGAAGATGACATACTTCTTTCTATTATTACCAATAAATATGGTGTTGAACCATTTTCCTGTATTGTTCCTAATTGTACTTTGTAAACCATACTACCTCCATAGAGCTCACATGAACTTCCTACAACAATTGATTACCTTCATACATTTCTACCACATGAGATAAAGTCACCTTCATTTTCAGAGGTCATCATGTTGGATAAAATATTCAAAGTAGAAATTACCCCAAGTAGGGAGTTGAATGTTAACAAGAACCTTACTCCTAAACATTCAACACAAATTCTCAAGCTCCTACAAGATAGCCAACAATATTTTTCTTGGGATTACACAAATATGAAGGGATTGGATCCAAGGATTTATACTCATTGAATTTACATCAGTTCTGATTGTAAGCCAGTCAGACAACTGCAAAGAAGAATCAACCCAACAATAAGAGATATAGTCAAAACTAAATTGTAGAAATTACTTGATGTTGGTTTTGTTTATCTCATTTATGATAGCCAGTGGGTCTCACCTTTGGTCATAGTCCCCAAGAAAGGATGAAAATGGAGAGTTTGTTTGGATTATAGGGAACTAAATACATCAACAAAGAAGGACCACTTTCCATTGCCTTTTATAGATCAAGTCCTAGATAACCTAACTAACAAAAAGTACTTTTCATTTTTGGACGGGTTCAATGGAAACAACCAATTATAGATAGCACTTGAGGACCAAGACAAGACAACATTTACATGCCCATGGGGAAATTTTTCCTATTCTATCTTATCTTTTGGATTGTGTAATGCACCTACTACATTTTAAAGAGTAGTGATCAATATTTTTTCTGACATATCTGATGATTGTGTGGAAATATACATGGATGACTTTACTGCATATAGATCCACATTTCAAGAGGCTCATGCCAACTTAGATAAAGTCCTTAAAATATTCTAGGAACAAAATCTCTCTTGTAACAGTGAAAAGTATTGCATGATGATGGAAGAAGGAGTTATTTTAGGGTACTACCTTTCATCATTTGGAATTCAAGTTGATCCAGCCAAAATAGAAGTCATTACCACACTTCCCACACCAACAAAATAGAAGGATGTTTGAATTTTTCTAAGCCATGCCGGTTACTATAGGAGATTCATCAAAGATTTTAGTCAAATTGCAGCTCCATTGTATAATCTCTTAAAGAAAGAATCAGACTTTGAATGGATTGAGGACTGTGAGCAATCATTCCAACAGTTGAAGGATGTCTTGACTAAAACACCTATCTTGAGAGTGCCTGATTGGAATTTACCATTTCATATCCATACAGATGCCCTAGACTATGATATAGGAGTAGTTCTTGGGAAGAAGGAAGGACTAGTAGATCATGCCATATATTACATAAGTAAGAATCTACATGGTATTGAGCTAAATTACACTATCACTAAAAAATAATTATTAGTAGTTATATATGCACTTAATAAATTTAGACACTACATTACTGGTTATGAAATATTTGTGCATACAGATCACTCAACAATCAAATACCTAATGAAAAAACCTACCATCTTAGACAGGTTATCCAAATGGTTACTCCTCATGCAGGAATTTGATATCAAAGTCATTGATAAACTTGGGAAAGCTGACATGGTAGATGATTTCATGTCTAGATTTCATGTTCATGATGATCCTATAGCTATTGATGACAACTTTTTTGATGAACATTTTTTCTCTATTATCACTCATAATCCAAGGTATGGAGATATAGAAAATTACCTTGCTATAGGAAGTTCACCTCCACACTTCTCTCCTAAGGAGTGTAGAATGTTAGTTGAGAAGTTTTAACTTTTCATGGATTTCAAGAATTATGTTTTACACAAGTCTGGATCAAGTCATAAGAAGATGTGTTTGTGAAGATGATACATATGACATCCTTCATGCATGTCATTATGAACCATGTGGATGACACTTTGTAGCAAAGTGCACAACATTCAAAATTCTCACCACTAGTTATTACTGGCCTACCCTATACAAAGATGTTGCTAAATATACCAGACATTGTGATAGATGTGAACAAATGGGCCACCTAACCAAATCAGATGAAATGCCCCTACAACCACAAGTAGTGGTAACACCATTTACGAAGTGGGGTATTGATTTTGTGGGTCCTATAGATCTTCCATCTCATGGTAAGTCATATATCTTAGTCTATAGTGATTATGCAACCAAATGGGTAGAGGGCAAAGCAATGAAGCATGCTAGGGATAATAAAGTGGCTAAATTTCTATATGAATCCATATTCACTAGGTTTGGTGTAAATAGAGAACTCATCCCTGATCAAGGTGCTCATTTCACCCCAAATCTCATAATAACCTTGATGAATGAGTATACAATTCGACATATCATCCATGAGCTAATGGTCAAGCCAAAATTACAAATAAAGAAATAAAATCCATTTTGACCAAAACAGTTGATGTACACAAAAGGATTGGGCAAATTGACTTCCTAAATCCATTTGGGCATATAGGAGAAAATGGAAAACTATAATTGGTTTCACATAATTTGACTTAGTTTATGAAAAATCTATTGTCATGCCTGTCAATTTTCATCACAAGACACTTAGGACAACACTTGAGCTGGATATAGATTTCACTAGGGCTCAATAAGAATGACTCCTCCAACTTAATAGCCTAGATGAAATTATAAAATCTGCTTTGCACAACACATAGATTATTCAGTAGCAGTAAAAGAAATGGCATGACAAGTTCATCATGGATAAAAATTTCTTTGTTGGTGATTGGGCCTTATTATATGATTCCCATTATTAGCACACACCAGGCAAGTTTTAGACATGATGGTTAGGTCTGTATGAAATTGTTTCTATTTTTTATAATAAATTCATTCAACTATCCACTATTAATCTGGTTTGATTCAAACTTCTAGTCAATGGTCACCGACTCAAGCTCTACCGCAAGCCACATAGTAGAGAAGAGTTCATGTAGCAACTCACCCCATAAGGAACATATAGCAGTCCTACAATAGAAGAATCTGGGTCTTCTACCTATATTGTCACTACTCTTTGATTTCTATAAGAGATTCCATAATAACATTTCATATTTTGTGAAATAATTTCTCCATAATAAATGTTCAACTCATCTCCTATGTCTATCACCTTCACAATTCATCATATCATTCCAGTAGTGGTTTGTGCAACAACAAATCTCCTTTAACAACAATGGGTTAGTAACATATGTTATTGTACATATTATTTCATTTATTTATTTTTTGAAAAGTTTATTTGTTTTGTTACTACTCTTGCAAATGTGGCATGGTGAGACCCATGCCTAAACTTCGCTGGGGGAGGCAATATTTAACTGTGTGTATATTCAAACTTTTTCTTGTCCTGTCACAATATTTTTCCAATCTTTTTGCAAGTTTTATGTGACCCATCATTAATTTTTCCATATCCTATTAATGATTAAAGAAAGAGTGATTAAGGTGCCATGTCATAATTAAGTCATTAAGTGTAGTACCTCGCCCCTAGTCCAATTTTATAAATGTTATGATTATTTTAGGATGATAGATTATATGTTAGGAGATCATTGATGCTTATGATTTTACTAACCCCATACTTGCATGTGTATGGTCGATGTGTTTATTTTATATTTTTGTTTGACGTGCTTGATGTGGTTGAGGGATGGAGTCATAGTTACTTGCTTGAGAGATCCACACGATCGGTCGATCCCTACCATTGTCTATTATATATATTATATGTACATGCTTCATCTTGTGATGAAAGGTTTGCAGGTACAAGGCATCATCTTTCTTGAATTGGTAGGAGTGAGCGTTCCCATAAACATTTGTCTCAATGGTAAATAGGGGAGATAATACACAGACCCAAAACCCTAACCCTAGCCTAATTGTCCTAGGATTGGAAAAGTGTCAGTCTAACTACCCTACTTGAATTCATCTGGTTGTTATGAATTCGTGGATCCCATTCTTGAGTGTGTGCTTGATTTCAGTTTGCTTGATTTTATTGTGCTTGATCTTATTGCACTTCATTCAAGTGATTTTATATGTTTATCAATGTTAGGATTATAGTTGAATTTAATGATTTAATTATGTTCCTATGTTTAATTTGGAAAATTATCTAAAGTCAATTATTTAATTAATTAGAAATAATTGATTATGAAATTGGAATTAGGATTAATTATGCTTGAGTGTATTATTAAATAATTGAATATTTAATTACATGCGTTAGGATGTATTAAATATTTAATTTATTTAATTTGGGTTTTAATTATTAACTTTTGCTTAAATGGTAAATGATTTGATTTATGCTTGCATATTTTATTAAATGATTAAATAATTAATTGCATGAATTTGTGATGCATTAAGTATTTAATTTATTTAATAAATGAATTTAAATTATAACATGTGCAAATTGGAAAAAGGAGTTTGTTTTCAAAAGATAACAACCAACTTTCAAAAGTCAAAGTGGGGTTGTGCTTTTAAAAGGTATTTTAATTAATTAATTGGATTTACTTTCAATTTTGGAGTTTGAGTTGGATTAGGAGTTGTCTTATGAGTCATTTTATGATTTTGAGTTGAACTCTGAGTTAGCTTTTGAGTTGTCTTTTGGGATTGCATGAATTTGGGAATGGAATTCCTATTAGGAGATTATTGCATTCATTTTTTGAGGGAGACAGGTTTTGGAGAAGATTTTTGGGGGAGCTTATGTGTTTGGTGTTTTGGAGATTTGAGGATTGTATATATTGTTGTAAGTTGTAATTGTATCATTCATGTTATGGAATCTTTTGTTATCTTTCATTAGTTGTTTTATTTGTTCTTAAGTAATTCTACGTCATGGGACCCTCAAGTTTTGTAATCTATTTTAGTTGTTGGTTTAATGTGATTAAATGCTAATTGCTCCCGCACTATTGTGTATCTTTTTTGTTAACTATTAAAAAAAAATGTTCACCAAACTTAGCAGCAAGTTATCGGTTAATCTCTCCTAGGTTCCCTGGCAGGGCGTTACATTAAGTACCTTCACAATGTGTTGAAGATGGCAGACTTTGGCATGTGTGAAGGTAATTATGGAATGTTATGGTAACCTTTTTTCTCTTATGAGAAGTTAATCCATTGAACTAGTTATATTTCAAGAAGAGACTTTTGCATTTTTTGAAGTCCTAACTGTTGATTTCTGTGTGTGTAAACTCTCTACAAATTTTAGCTTTTCATCTGGGATTATGAGGTTATTTGTGCCTATAGTGTGGAAGCATGGGTGGTGATTTAGTAAGGCATGAGCCTTTTGATCATACAGTGATGTTAAATGATCTTTCTTGTCGATAATTATTCAAGTAGTAAGAATGGCTAGATGATGTAGGAGGGTGGTCTCACAATAGTGTGTCCCACTTTTTTAGACATGTTGACTTTTGCTGAAATAACACATTTTTAATAAAATATGATGATTTAAGCCTTGAGAGGTTCCATTTGAAGGATTTAATTACAAATGGTTAGCTCAAAGCCTCTTAGACTAAAAAAATATTGATATAACATCTATACTCCTCATTCATACCTACAATGGAGTCTCCTTCGCACCTATTAAAATGCTGACAAAAAATCACTTCGACTTTATGTTTGATGAACTAAAACTGATTTGAATACATTGTATAACTTGAAGATCTATGATTTAAGATCACTAAGTTGCTGATTAGATATGTAAGATGATTAAATCAGTAATATGTTGTCATTGATGTCAACTAGTTTTGACAGTACTTATCTTGTAAGTTACTATACCCAAACATCTGTAGAAAGAAGAAAAGAGATGAAGAATAGATATATCTACATGAGGAAGATGGATATGACAAATAAGGATGAGGAATACATTGGGTAACTTATGGATGAGTGTATGACCTTATGTTATTGACTTGATTATGTTGCATTCATCTATGATGAAAGATAAGAGAAAAATGCACAAAGCACTGTTGTCGATTAAAGAATCATTTCAGTATACACTGACGTAATGTAGTGTATACCAATCACAGTACAAACTAAGCTTGTGTTCACTGACACATTTCTTTGTTAACCGAGCAGAAGAAAAGAACTAAAAGACTAGTTTAGCCGATGGAAGTTGATGAGCTGTAAAGTACCTCAAAATCAGAGATGAATATAATGTTAATTTGTTACAAAGATCGACAGCTAACCTAATTTGAAAAAGATCTAATGGATTGAAACAAAATATGTTATTGACACATCAGCCGAGGAAGGTTTAAGTGACAAAATCAACAAAGGAGATTAAGCGACAAAATCTGATGGATGGAATTAAAATGGTTTACTCGTCTATTTAAGAGACTAGTATTTCATGATGAAATCATGCCAAAAGAAGGAGACTATAGAGATATCGTGTGAACAAGCTTCATGCATGTGTAATCAGACTAGTTAAGGAGAACCAAACTGCAGAGATTACTGAGCATCAGAAAGCTATTACCGAGCTATAGTAAGTGACTGAATATTGATTGAAATAGAATTGATATATTGATTAGAGGATTTGAATGAGCTTAAAATAGATTTGATAATCTGCAATTGAAGTTGTGTTGTAATCAGATCAACTGTTGTTATATTTTAACCATTGTAAACAAATAAATCTCTTAACATAGTGGACTAGAAAGTCTTGTAATGTCATTCATAGAGTGTACATTTGTTATCTTGTCAACCCCATAGTGAATGCTGGTTGGATGATAACGGTTGGTCTAAAATCCTCTAACAAGGTCACACCTCATAGTGTGTTTGTAACCTTTAACAGGGTTGGGTCTTCACCGACCTCACTTTAGAAGAGTGAACAATTTTTGGGTTATAAGTCCCAGGTGGTTTTTCCCTTCACAAGGTTTCCACGTTAAATCTCTTATGTTATGTGTTGATTGTGATGATTTTTTGTTGTCATACTTTACATGTTGCATATTGGATTTGATTGGTAATCACTATATGTTATTAACTGGTAATCAGTAAAAGCACAGACAAAATACTATTTTAGTTTACTGAGCTGCAAAATTTTTAGTAAATTATTTTTGGATATACATTTTGTGATTGGGACTATGGATAATTGATTCACCCCCCTCTCAGTTATTGTAACAATTGGTATCAAAGCATTGGTTGCTTGGAACAGAGTTTTAAGGACTTCGGCACAAAGATCTTAAAATGTATAAGAGGGAAGTGCCAAAGCTAAACAAGGATAACTTCACAGTATGGCAAAGCCAAATAGCTGCATGTATCTAGAATTTGGAATTCTACCCTTACACTAATGGAGAATGGCTACATTGCACCGCCCACTAGTCCCTTGACCCTTGATTAAGTAAGAGATAGGCATGAACACAATGTTACTATGATGGAGATTGTTGCTACCTGTACCGATGCCAAATTTGAGGATATTAAAAATTGCACTACTGCTAAAGGTATGTGGGATAAACTTGCTCAAGTTTATAGTGGTGATGTGAATGTCAAAAGAGCCAAAGCTGAAAGCTTAAGGGGAAGATTCGATGATATGAAGATGAAGGAAGGAGAAAATATTGTGCAGTACACAAATAGACTGAAAGAGGTAGTACATGCTATTAGAGCATCTGATGGTGTTATTGATGAAGAGACAGTGGTAAGAAAAGTTCTCATAACCTTATTGTCATTTTATGCAATCAGAATATATGCAATTCATGAAACAAGGTTTGCATCTGGTAACAACCTTACTCTTGATAATCTGATTAGTAAGCTTACAACCTTTGAACTGAATAACTTTGACAATAGTGTTGTACCATCTGTTGAATTTGCTTTTATGTCTTCTCTGAAGATTGGTAAGTCTAGTAGCAGAAATAAGAATGATGATAGTGATAGCAATATTGATGATGAGCTTGATGAACTTGAAGCTCTTATGACTAGAAGGTTACCTAAAGGTAAAGGAAGGTATAGAGGTAAATTACCTTTAGCATGCTTTAACTGTAAAGAGGTTGGTCATATTACTGCTAGATGTCCACACAGAAAAGATGATGATAGAAACAAAGACCGATCTGGTGAAGGAAGCTATGGGAGAAGAGGCAACAGAAGTTACCGACACTACAATAGAGACAAATGAGACAATAATGATAAAGGCAAGAAGGTGTGCTACATTGCAAAAGAAGATGTCACCGATACCGACACTGATGAACTTGTGGAGGTAGTATTTTTTGCAATGAAGGATGACTCAGAGGAAGATGAAAGGTATGTAGAGACAAAACTTATCTCTGAGGTTAATAAGAATGATACATGGATCATAGATAGTGGTTTTACACATCACATGACTGGTGATGAAGAGAAATTTGATCATCTTGAAGAACACAATGGAGGATCTGTTAGAATGGGTAATGATGCATCTTGTATGGTTAGAGGAAAAGGATCCCTGATGATAAATGATAAAATTATATGTGACAATGCTTATTGGGTAAAAGGTCTAAACTATAATTTTCTAAGTGTGGCACAGCTGAACAATTCAGACCACCGAGTTTCTTTTGAGAGCAAGAAAGTGAAGATATTTGATGATGGAGGAAGACTTATTGGGTTTGGAACACAATCAAGAGGTAATTTGTTTTATCTTGATAATGATCAGTCTTCTTATTTAATGATGAAAGATGAAGATGCATGGTTGTGGCATAAGAGGTTATGTCATGTGAATTTTGATAACATGATTAAGATTAGTAAAAATAAAAAGGTTAGAGGTCTGCCTAACTTATCTAAGCCTGATCATGTTATGTGTCATGAATGTCAGAAAGGTAAAATGAAAAAATCTAGTTTCAAAAGCAAAGATTATTCAACAAATAAATTACTTGAGTTAGTGCATATCGACCTATGTGGTCCTATGAGAACTCAAAGTTACTATGGAGATAGATACTTTATTCTTTTTGTTGATGATTATACTAGATTAATGACAGTCATGTTCTTGAAAGAAAAATTAGAGGCATTTAAGATGTTCAAGTGGTATAAAGAAAAAGTTGAGAAAGAGACTGGTAAAGAATTGAAATGCTTAAGATCTGACCGAGGTGGTGAATTTATTTCTGATGAATTTACTAACTTTTGTAATGAGCATGGTATTAAAAGATAGGTCTCTACACTAAGGACACCACAACAAAATGGAATAGCTAAAAGGAGGAATAGGTCAATCGTTGACTGTGCAAGGACACTGATGTTACAAAAGAATGTTTCTCAGACATACTAGAGGGAAGCTGTCAGCATAGATGTTTATGTTCTAAACTGAGAACAACTAAAGAAGGACACTAATAAGACACCCTATGAGTTATGGTTTGGTCACAAACCCACTATAAGTTATTTCAAGATTTTTGGAAGTAAATGCTTTATTTTGATAGATGAAAGAAATGGGAAGTTTGACTCAAAAGGTGATGAAGGGATATTTCTGGGATATTCCACTAAAAGTAAAGCATACAAGTGTCTTAACAAAGTAACTAATAAAATGATTGAAAGTACTAATGTTCGGGTTGATGAGTTTGATGATAAGAATGTAGAGGAAATCACAAAGGAATCAGAAGACTATGGTAGATTTAGTTACATTGAACAACCAGAGTACCTACTGATGCAGCAAATAGTGACAACTGATCAATAGGAAAACAATATTGAGGAACAGGAAAAAGAAATTGATGAGAAGGAAGCACCCACCAAGCAAGAAAATGAACCTGCATAGGATGAACAAGAAAGAAGAGATTAGATACTGGTGAGATTTTTCAGAAGACATCATCCTGAGACACAAATCATTGGAAACAGACAAGCTGGCATGCAAACAAGAAGTAAAGCAAGACAAGGTACATGTCTAGTTTGTGAATATGAACTGAAGAATGTAAAAGTTGCATTAGAAAATGATGAATGGGTTAATGCAATGAAAGAGGAAATAGAACAGATAGAGAAGAAAAAAACTTGGAGTTTAGTACCCAGACCTAAGGACAAGAATGTTATCAGTACTAAGTGGATATTCAAAAACAAGCTTAATGAGAATTGAGAGGTAACAAGGAACAAAGCTAGGTTAGTATGCAAGGGATATGCACAGGAGAAAGGAATAGATTATGGTGAAATATTTACACCTATTGCTAGATTAGAAAGAGTCAAAATGTTACTTGCATATGTTGCACACAAAAATTTCAAAGTTTACTAAATGGATGTTAAATTTGCTTTTCTGAATGGGATACTTGAAGAAGAAGTCTACATAGAACAACCTGAAGGGTTCGTTGATCCAGAAAACAAAGATATGGTATGTAGATTACATAAAGCTTTATATGGCTTGAAGCAAGCACTGAGAGCCTGGTATGAAAGGATGCATAACTATTTGCTGAGTATTGTATTTGTTAGAACAAGTGAGAACAGTAATCTGTACATGAAAGGAAATTCTGATGATACTATCTTGATTGCTGAGATATTTATGGATGACATAATATTTGGAGGACAAGATCAAATATGTAAGTCATTTGCTGATGAAATGAAAAGTGAATTTGAAATGTCTATGTTTGGAGAGATTAAGTTCTTTCTAGGCTTACAAGTGATTCAACAAAATGATGGTATATTCATCACACAATCTAAATATATAAAGGAAGTATTGAAGACATTTGGCATGGAAGATGCTAAACCTGTGGGAACACCGATGGCTACTAGATGTAAATTGACTAAATAAGATGGAACTACTGAGGTAAATTAGACACTGTACTGATCCATGATTGGTAAGTTAATGTATGTAGTTCACAGTAGACATGATATAGCACATGATGTTGGCATAGTTGCTAGATTTTTGGCAAACCCTAGAGAGTCGCACATGGTTGCTACAAAGAGAATCTTAAGATACCTAAAGAAAATTGAAGATTATGGACTGTGGTATCCTAAGAAAGGAAATTTTGAGCTGAAGGTATACACCGATGTTGATTGGGCTAGAAATGTGGATGATAGAAAGAGTACCACCGGGGGAGCATTCTTCTTTGGTAAAAGACTTGTTACATGGACAAGTAATAAATAGGCTTGCATTCCTCAGTCTACAACTGAAGTAGAGTATGTTGCTACTACTACTAACTATTCAAATATTGCATATATCAAGCAAGTGTTAGAAGGAATGAATGAGGTAATCACTGAGTCAAAGATTATATATTGTGATAACACTAGTGCTATTAATATTTCAAAAAATCTGGTGATGCACTCTAAAACAAAGCATATATCTATTAAGTATCACTACTTAAGGGAACAAGTACAGGAGAAGCAAGTGAAGCTAAAATTTGTTACATCAAAAGAACAACTTGCTGACATATTTACAAAGCCTCTATTGAAGGATACATATGAATACTTGAGGACTAGACTTGGGGTCCGCCCCCTGTCTACCGGTCACTAAGGTGATCTAGAGGTTGCATTAGCCTAATCTTATCAGAAGATCATACATGTTGATGCAGCAGAATTCACACTTTGGACTTCTGTCTAAGGTTGTAAAAGGTTGAAGTACTAGAAAAGATTTGCATAACAGTATACCGAGATATAGAGAATGCAATGAACAACAGAGAGTTACATGGCTACTACAGAGTTATATGATTGTATTATTCTTTGGCATTGTTGTCAAAGGGAGAGAGATCAATATGAAGAATATGAGAAGAATATGAAGCCAAAGACAAAGGGAGAGAGATAGAAAAGAGAGATGAAAAGATCATATCTACAGAACTTATTCTGCACTTGCAAATGCTTTTATATAACATAGTGATTAAACATATTAAGCTAGGGAGAGCTTGTACCGTTACAACATTTGTTGATAGAGTTGTAGAATACATTTTTGGTATGTGTATGGCATATTTCATATTGCTTGTGTTGCCATCAATGCCAAAGGGAGAGATTGATGAACTACAATTGATTTGAATACATTGTATAACTTGAAGATCTATGATTTAAGATCACTAAGTTGCTAATTAGATATGTAAGATGATTAAATCAGTAATATGTTGTCATTGATGTCAACTAGTTTTGATAGTACTTATCTTGTAAGTTACTATACCCAAACATCTGTAGAAAGAAGAAGAATAGAGATGAAGAATAGATATATCTACATGAGGAATATGGATATGATAGATAAGGATGAGGAATACATTGGGTAACTTATGGATAAGTCTATGACCTTATGTTATTGACTTGATTATGTTTCATTCATCTATGATGAAGGATAATAGCAAAATGCACAAAGAAGTGTTGTCGGTTAAAGAATCATTTAAGTATACACTGATGCAATGTAGTGTATACCAATCACAGTACAAATTGAGCTTGTGTTCACTGACACATTTCTTTGTTAACCGAGCAGAAGAAAAGAACTAAAAGACTAGTTTAGCCGATGGAAGTTGATGAGTTGTAAAGTACCTCAAAATTAGAGATGAAGATAATGTTTGTTACAAAGATCGAAGACTAACATAATTTGAAGAAGATCTAAGGGATTGAAAAAAAATGTGTTACTGACACATCATCTGAGGAAGGTTTAAGCAGAAAAATCAACAAAGGAGATTAAGCGTCAAAATCTGATAAATGGAATTAAAATGGTTTACTTGTCTATTTAAGAGACTAGGATTTCATGATGAAATCATGCCAGAAGAAGGAGATTGTAGAGATATCACATGAACAAGCTTCATGCATGCTTGATTAGACTAGTTAAGGAGAACTGAATTGCAAAGATTACTGAGCATCAGAAAGCTATTATCAAGCGACAGTAAGCTATTACCGAGCGATAGTAAGTTACTGAATATTGATTGAAATAGAATTGATATATTGATCAAAGGATTTGAATGAGCTTAACATAGATTTGATAATCTACAATTGAATTTGTGTTGTAATCAGATCACCTATTGTTACATTTTAACCATTGTAAACAAATAAATCTCTTAACAGAGTGGACTAGAAAGTCTTGTAATGTCATTCATAGAGTGTACATTTTTTATCCTGTCAACCCCATAGTGAATGTTGGTTGGACGATAACGGTTGGTCTAGAATACTCTAACAAGGTCACACCTCACAGTATGTTTGTAACCTTTAACAGGGTTGGGTCTTCACCGACCTCATTTCAGAAGAGCGAACAATTTTTGGGTTGTCGATCCCAGGTGGTTTTTCCCTTCACAGGGTTTCCACGTTAAATCTCTTATGTTATGTGTTGATTGTGATGATTGTTTGTTGTCATACTTTACATGTTGCATATTGGATTTGATTGGTAATCACTATATGTTATTAACTAGTAATTGGTAAAAGCACAGATAGAATACTATTTTAGTTTACCGAGCTGCAGAAGTTTTAGTAAATTGTTTTTGGATATACATTTTGTGATTGGGACTGTGGATAACTGATTCACCCCCTCTCAGTTATTCTAACAATGTTTTGGTAGATCAAATGAATCCATTTGAAAAACCTATCTATTTAGTATGATGCTATTTTTAATAAGCTTTCTAATGAATATAATTTTAATACATATTGAGTTCGTTATCACTTTTAAATATTACTTTAACTAAGCATAGGTTGTTTGGTCATTCAACAACCTTTCTCTTCAAGAATTTGGGAAAAATAGTAAATTACAAAAAAAAAATATGGAAAATATGTAGGAAAAGATTATTTTTGTTACCTTTCTATAAAAAAAATAAAAAATGAATTTTGATATACACAAATCAAGTTAGAGCTATCCAAGTGACCTTGTGTCTAAATTACAGTTACTGTCACTTTAGAACTTAATAAACTATGAAATATTGACCCAAAATGAATGAAACCAATTGCATCCTTTGGATATTGAAGTTAAAAATATAATCTCAAAAGAATTACATCATTATCATATTTTAAAAAAAAATTATGTTGATCCAAGTGACACTAACTCTTTAAAAACATAGTTTTTCACACAAACCACTTTTCAAAGAAGGAAAAATAAATTTTAATATTTATTTTTTAAATATATTTAGAAAATAGAAATAAAATTCTAAAAGAATCTAGTTTACATCATCTTCAAATTCCTAATATTTTTGCAACAATAGGTGTTCGAAAGTGAATTTTTTTCTCAGAATGTTGATCTCTATGTCAAAGTTGGCCAAAAAGTGGGACACACTATTGTGGGACGACCCAGGAGCATCTTGGGTCTTGAGCAATCTTGCATCACCAAAAAAATTTCTTGTTTCATGTACCTGTATAGTGTTTGTTTTGTAGGCATTGATGTCATTAATTTCATGCTTTGTGAAGTTAATGCGGTGTTGAGGACCTGTTCTTGGGCCTTCTCCTTTGATCACACATCCTAATTTAGTTGGACCTAGGAGTTATGTTCATTTTCCTCGGGCATCAATTTTCTACCAGTTTCGCTCATGAAACGTGTGGTATTTCACCTTGCATGGTTTTGTATGGGAAAATTGGAGCTTGTGCGATTGGGGATTTGTTCTTGGATCTTGTGTGGACCTAAATCTATCTTCACATCATGTTTTGTTATTTTTTTATTTAGTTTTGGTTTCTCTTATAGGATGGACCTATAATGTATTTAATGCCTAACTGGCTGACTTGTGGCTTAGCTAGCTATATATTGAGAGCCTTGGTTGATAGACAGGTAGCATTAGTAGCATTAGATAAGGAGATAGAGTAGAGTAGAATCATAATTGGATCTTGCAAGATCTTGAAGATCAGATGGTTTATCTGATATTGTAATAGCAGAGCTAGTGGTTTGCATGCTTGGAGACAAGGAGATTGCTTGTAGGATTGTGAGCTCAAGTTTAGATCTGCCTTAGTGTTTCCATTAGTTGTTGATGTGTTTCAGAGCTAGACTAGCTAGGAGATTGTAGAAATACTTTTGTAATTCATTTTATAAGGCCGAAACCCGGAAGGCCTTACAGTCGGGCATGTTGAATGAAAATCTATTTTGAAGCATTATATTGTTGTATTCCACTATGCATATTGTTATTGTAAGTTCTAGTGTAGGCTTGGACTATCCATACTTGGATCCTCTATCCCTACCTTGCGTCAAGTGGTATCAGAGCTTGAAGATCTTGAGTGTGTGGACACATCACCAAAGGTGAGTCAATTTGCACTAGGACCTTGGATTGAAGATGCCTCCGAGGAGAGCTCATGAGATCTCAGAGGAAGAACCTGCTAGAGAATTCAATCTTGATGATTTTAGGGCTTTGCAGAAACAAGTGCAAGATCTACAAGAGGAATTGAGGAAGAAAACTACATTGAAAGATGACAGTGATGATGAGTCTGAGGAAGAAGATCATTTTGAAGAAGCTATAAAAGAAGCCAGGGATCTAGAAGAGACTAGAATCTTGAAGGCTATGTCTAAAATTGGGAAAAGACCTAAGATTGAAGTTTCTACATTTGCTGGAAGCCTTAGGCCAAAAGAGTTGATTGATTGGATTAATGAGATAGATGAGTTCTTTGAGTATGAAGAAATAGAAGATCCTGATAGAGTTCAATTTGCAAAGACTAAGCTGAAGGGTCATGCAAATATTTGGTTGAGAAAAGTTCAATTGGAAAGAAGTAGGAGAGGAAAATAAAAGATCACTAGATGGAACCGAATGGTTGACAAGTTGAAAAATCAATTCATTCCAGTAGATTATGAGTTAGAGATGTTTAAGAAGATGCAAGCCTTGAAGCAAAACAACAAGTTAGCACAGGAGTATACTGAGGAGTTTTACAGAATCTTAATTAGGAATGGTCATTCTGAAGTTGATAAAGAGAAGGTTGCTAGGTATGTTTATGGCTTGAGACCTATTATTCATGAAGAGTTACTTATCATTTGGATGACAAATATAGGAGATGCTTATCAGATGGCATTAAAGATTGAGGAGAAGCTAAACAAGAGGTTTGAAGGAAGACAAAATAATAGGAACTGAGGTGGTAAGATTGGTGAAACAATTGCTAAAGTTAATGTGGTAGAGAATCCTAAGAAGACCGATGAAGAATCTAGTAGTGGTCAAGTCACTAAGAGCTACAATAATGGACATAGAGGGAGAAAGAGAAATGAGTTTACTGGTACTTGTTTTTAGTGTGGTGAAGAGGTTCATAGAAGTTTTCAATATCCTAGAAAAATAGTTGCACTAACTGTCGAAGAAGACATTGAGAATGTTACAGAAAAAGGTGAGTTTCTTATCACTAGTAGGTTGGCTACATGTGCTAAGGAACCGATACAAAGAATAAATTTGTTCAAAACCAAATGCAAGTGCAAGAATAAGGTATGTAATGTTATAGTTGATGGTGGCAGTTCTGAAAATTTTATTTCGGAAGAGATAGTAAATTGAATTTGGAAAGGAAGAAACACCCTAACCCTTATCAGATTAGTTGGATACAAGATGTGTCTAAGGTTAGGATTAAAGAGAAATGCTTGGTGAATTTTCAGATTGGATCTTATCATGATGAAATATTATGTGATGTATTGCCTATGGATGCTTGTCATCTATTGCTCGGGAGACCTTGGCATTTTGATAGACATTCTATGTTTGATGGTCATGCAAATACATATGTGGTAATGCATGGTGGATCCAAGCATAAGTTGTTACCCTTGTAGGAAGCTGGGGCTAGTGGATGTGGAGTTGTTAGGTGTTGTCCTTATGATAATGACAAACATCAAGAGAAGATAGTTGATGAACCTATTCATGTGGATGAAAGGAAGCTGAGTTTAGAGAATGATATAGCTGAGGAACTTATTGAGATTAAGAGGCAGATGATCTTTCTGACAAAGATAGTGCAGCAAATGATGATACAAGTGACACAAAGAGATGCAGATGGTGCTAAATTGGTTAGTAAGTCTGGAGAAGATTTGATTCATTGAAGTGCTAGTGTAATCAATAGTGGAAAACATGGTTAGAATCAATTTCTATCAGTTGCAGAAAGGAAAGATGAGAAAAGTGCAGGACAAGATACTTTGTTGAGTATGGTAGTGGATAAAGTGAAGACAACATGGATGAAGGACAAGAGGAGATATGGGTTAAGAAAAGATATGGCATACCTATTTTGATTCCCTTAAATTATTCATGAGAATATTCTTTTCTTTTTATTTACCTAGGGTGTCTGATGTAGGATCATCTTGGGTATTGAACAATCTTGCATCACCAAAAACATTTCTTGTTTCCTGTACCTGTCTAGTGTTTGTTTTGTAGTCATTGCTACCGTTAGTTTCATGCTTTACAAAGTTAATGCGGTGTTGATGACCTATTCTTGGGCCTTCTCCTTTGATCACATGTCCTAATTCACTTGGACCTAGGAGTTATCTTCATTTTCCTTGGGCATCAATTTTCTACCAGTTTCACTCATGAAATGTGTGGTATTTTGCCTTGCGTGGTTCCATATGGGAAAATTGTAGCTTGTGCGATTGGGGATTTGTTCTTGGATCTTGTGTGGACCTAAATCTATCTTCACATCTTGTTTTGTTATTTTTGTATTTAGTTTTGGTTTCTCTTCTAGGCTGGACCTATAATGTATTTAATGCTTGACTGGTTGACTTGTAGCTTAGCTAGCTATATATTGAGAGCCTAGGTTGATGTAGAGGTAGCATTAGTAGCATTAGATAAGGAGATAGAGTAGAATAAAATTATAATTGGATCCTATGAGATCTTGAAGATCAGATGGTTTATCTAATATTGTGATAGAAGAGCTAGTGGTTTACATATTGCTTGGAGACAAGGAGATTTCTTGGAGGCCCGCGAGCTCAAGTTTAGATCTACCTTAGTGTTTCCATCAGTTTCTGATGTGTTTCAGAGATGGACTAGCTAGGAGATTGCAGAAATACTTTTGTAATTCATTGTATAAGGCTGAAACTCGGAAGGCCTTACAGTCGGACATGTTGAATGAAAATATTTTTTGAAGCATTATATTGTTGTATTCTGTTATTCATATTGTTGTTGTATGTGCTAGTGTAGGCTTGGACTATCCATACTTGGATCCTCCATCCCTGCCCTGCGTCACTAGATTATTGTTTTAAAATGAATGCCTTTGATGATGAGGTGGCCTTTCAATTTTTGAATAATCTAAGAGATGGATTTGTAGTAGTTAAATGTCTTCATGTGGAGTGCAATGAAGAAATTGTCGCTGAAGTATTTGAGTTGCCTCAAGAAGGAGAAAATTATAAGGAGTTAGACCCTCACTCAACTAGGGAACAGTTCACATTGCATGGTGATCCCAGGTTGATTATTGACAAGAAGCAAGGAACATCAAGGCTTTCCTTTCCATAAGAATATATGCAGATAGGGTTGTACATGATGAGTTATTTTACCTATGAGGGTTGATATACCTGGATGCATGGAATACATTTCAAAATTCTTAGCAGCCTACATCATGTGAACAGACTAGTAAACCTTCCCAACTTTTTGTTCAATATTTTGAAAAAGCAAACTGCAAATGTACAAGTGGGTGATCCTCAATCTGTATCTCATCATTGTTTAATTAAATAACTGGTAGAAAAAGAATTAAACAAGAAGGCATTAGGAACATGGCACAAATTTTTAGATACTGATGAAATAATGCTTAGAACAATCAGCCCTAGAGGTCAAGGGTTTGGAAGACAAGAGAAAATAACCTAGGGTATTGTTAAAATTGTTGAAAGGTTGGAAACCACTACTGAAGATTCCACTTCTACCCCCAGGCATAACAGAAGGAACATTGATAAACCTACTTCCACTACTTCCCATAAAGATAAAGATAAATAAATTTTTGTTTCACAAAACTCCCAGTTTTCCATAAAACCTAGGTCTACTTGCAGGCAAGGAAAAAGATAAATCCCTGAAACTAAGGAGTTAACCCCAGAATCGCAGCCTGATATAGAGTAAATTAATGAAAGGACTGTTGAAAATCCTTTTCCAAAGAAGAAGAGAGCACAAAAGTAACCTTATTCAACTTCTGATGAAGGAGCCTCTTCTAGTAAAAGGAGGCGTAAAAATCCTAAACACTCATCTAGAACTCTTGTTCGGTGAAGTGTTCAGTTCACCCTTGATTTGCCTCAGGCTAAAATATCTACACCTCCTGTAGTAAATTTGGATTCCTCAAAGTCTTTTGAAACTCCTACAAAAAATATGGAGAGTACAAGTGATGATTGGATAAATAGTGAGATTTCTCCCTCTCCAAGAGTGCATGATACTACTATGTTTCCAAATGAACCACCTATGCAACATGAAGAAAAGAACCCTAACTTTATCATTATTGATCATGATAAAGAAAGTTAAGAATTAGGACAAGATGATGAAACATATGATTCCTTGGATGTTGATGATAACTCATTTGGAGGAGACATTCCATCTGATCAAAATGTTCTTGCAGCATCAGAGGAACTGCCCTATGAAGATTTCCTTGAGATTAACATGGAAACTATCAATTTTGTCTTTGTGAAACTCATGCATGATGGGTTAGACACACTTGGCCACATGGTAAAACAATGTACAAAGAAGAATTCTGAGAGGGATATTATTTTATGGGTAGATAAAACTAAGGAAAAAGGAATTCCTAATCTAGCCCCGGGATGGACTGATGTTAATAATCAAGGACCAATGCCACCACTAGACTTATCTACTCCTTTGATAGCTAGGTTGAGTTTATATTAGCAAATGTTACTAAACTCAACAAATGTTACTAGAAAAAGTGTAGTGGTAGTTAGAGAAAAAGAGATTGAAATAGATCATTGATGAGAAGGCTCATCAAATTGAACAATAATCAAATAAGATTGTGGTGTTGGAAGAAAATGTGACATAGATTACCAGATTTTTCCTAGAGTTGATGAAGTGCAAGTCACCTTCTTAGGTGTATGCATTGTTCCTTAAAGAACAATTTTTAAATTATCAATTGACCAAAGTAGTTCAAGGACTAAGTCCTTTGGTTTCCACACCACATGAGTTTTATGATGCATTACATTCTTCCCCAATGCACATTTAGAATTTTTTATGTGAATTGTGTTTACACAATCTAGCAGTTCTTGACAACAGAGACTGGAATTCTCTCATGTATGTGGAAGATGTTCAACTCAGGGCTTTTATGTCATGGGTACAAAATGCAATCATTAGGGAACACCAGGTTCAACCTTACAGGGGTGATGAGATGGAAATGCCACTTTTTATTAGACCTGAAACCAAAGAAGCCAGTAGGACATTTTATGATTGGGAAAAAGTAACCTTGATAGATAGTGGAAAGAAAAATATTTATCCCTTGAGAGAAAAGGCCTTCAAATATTATGAGGAATTCATTGCCACAAAGATTCCTATAGTGATTGTTGCTAGTACTCACAGATGGGTAAGAAATGTTAGAAATAGTCCCAAGAGATAACTGAGAGGGGGGGATGAATTAACTATCTACAAGATTCAATTATTTATCCAATTAAGTACAAAATAACATTAAGCACATACACAATATGATAACGCTTAACACAACACCACAATTTTGGTTACGAGGAAACCCAAATAGGTAAAAACCCCAGTGGGAATTAGCACCCACTATAAACTGCACTAAAGTATAATGATCCCTGTTAGGAGTTGATCTTTACAATGCATGAAGTACAATGACCTGGTCAAGGGTCAAACCTTGTTAGGAGTTTTTTGAAAATAACCTTGTTAAAGGTGAGGACACACTGTCCAAGAGCACACTACTCAAATGGTGAAGGTTGCAACCTTCTGCATAAAAGATACACACTATATCTGGATCTTGGTGAACTAGAAAGTAGACTTTCTATCTTGATCAATTCCAATGAATAGAATAAACTCTCTACTTCTTCACATAGATCTTCAACTGATGATTGACTATCTCAGTACATTCGCATCTTCTGCTCTACCTTCTCAATCACACTTAGCAATCACAACTGACTAGCTATAAGTATCTTTCTCCAAATTTTATAATCAAGTCAACCTTTTAGAACTTCCTTGAAATTATAATAGAGAAACAATATAACTCTTTAATAACATCTCCAATGGCTAAACTAAGCACGCAACACAAAAGGGACCGCACAACTCAATATGAGTAGACGCGTCGCTTCACATAGTCGGCACCACAAAAATAACTAAAACTTTATTCTCAAGCTAAAATACATTATGAAATCTTAATCAAACATTCTTAACTTGTCACCAAATAGGAAACCAAACATGCATATCAAAATGATAGGTGCAACTACTAAAACAATATAAACAATGTCGGCTCCATCAAACAATCTCAAGAAACTGTAACTGGCATAACTCAAGTAGTACTAAAAAAATAACTCTACGTCCATGAACATAGCTTCAAAAACATGTCTACAACACAAATAAAAATGTGCAAAGCTCCAACATAACCATACTAAAAATCACATACAAAACTCTTCCTGTAACACTGTCAGGAACACTACTGATATAAACAAATGCACAATTGTTTGCACTCAGAATCAACCTCTACATCTATGATATCATGTTGATAACATATCCATTCAACATATGCTCAAGGATCTCTACATAAGGCTTCAACACATGTTCTTACCATATGTTTTCATCAATAAAAAATATATAGTCAACACTGGCTTCCTGGTAAATCTTCAACAATCTCCCCCTTTGGCATTGATGGCAACATATGAAATGAAAAACACCACCAATCCAAACGTACAATTATTTTATAACATTCTCCATTTCCTCAACAAAACTCTCCCAAGGATTAATCCTTCATCTACTTCTGGATGCTCTGAATATCTGGTGTTCCATCTTCTTACTATAGACTTCCCCTTACTACTATATACTCCCCCTTTCTAGAATAAATCAACTATTTTTTTTTTCATGACTATATAATCCCCCTTTGACATCAATGGAAAAGGGAACCTAAACAATTAAGCATAGGTACTACTCCTAAAGTAGAGTAGTCAACCATTCATCAGTCACTAAGGACTAATGCACTACTGCAAACTCTAATCAAATCCGAGGAAGGGCATTACTCCCAGATTTTCCCTAAGATACTCAAATGTATCCTTTGGTAAAGGCTTTGTGAAAATGTTTGCTAACTATTCTTTTGTGTTCACAAAATCCAATTTTACTTCTTTCTCTATAAATTTTTATCTTAGGAAGTGATATTTTATCTCAATGTGTTCTATCTTAGCATGCATCATAGGGTTCTTTGACATATTGATAGTGCTAGTGTTGTCACAATGAATACCAATAGGATAATTAATCTGGATTCTAAAATTTGTTATCATATTCTTGATCCACACACTTGTAGAATAATTTAATGATGATGCTACATACTCTACTTCTTCTATGGACTAAGAAATACAATTCTACTTCTTTCTTGTCCAAGTAATAAGTCTATCTCCAAGAAATATTGCTCTTCCTGAGGTACTCTTCCTATCATCAACGCAACCTACCCAATCTGCATCTATATACACATGAAGTTCTACATTCTCTGAATTAGGATACCATAAACCATAGTCTATAGTTCCTTTCAAATATCTAAATATTCTCTTTACTACCATAAGATGACTTTGTTTAGGTTCTGCTGCAAATCTTCCAACAATACCAACTGCATTAGAAATATCTGGTCTAGATTGAGTAAGATATATGAGTTTGCTAATCATAGACTTATATAGGGTCTTGTCTATTACTGTTGAATCATCTTCTTTTGAAAGCTTGCTTCATGTTATCATAGGGGTGCTTACTGGCTTGCAATCACCCATCTTGAATTTCTTCAATATCTCTTCACATACTTAGAATGATTAATAAAAATTCCTTTCTCTGTCTGCTGCACATTCTATCCCGAAAAGTACTTGATAGGTCCAATCATGCTCATTTCAAATTCATGTTGCATCTCCTTAGCAAATTCTGCACTAAGTTTTTCATTACCACCAAAAATAATATCATCAACAAAAATAGCAACTACTAATAATCCTTCAGGTGTCTCTCTAATGAATAAGTTACAATTTGTTGCTCCTTTCTTGAATCTGATTTTTGTCAAGTAACCATCTAGTCTTTCATACCATGCTCTAGGGGCTTGCTTAAGTCCATAGAGGGATTTCTTCATTCTACATACCATATCAGGTTTGTCTAATAAGCTAAATCCTTCAGGCTACTGTATGTATACTTCTTCCTTTAACTCTCCATTAAAGAATGTTGACTTGACATCCATTTGATATACTTTGAAGTCTTTGAATGTAGCATAGGCTAGAAATAACTTTATGGCTTCCAATCTTCTTACAAGGGAAAATGTATCAGAATAATCAATTCCTTCTCTTTGTGCATATATTGTACATACTAGTCTTGCTTTGTTTCTTACTACTATTCCATCTTCATTCATCTTGTTTATGAATATCCACTTGGTTCCAATCACATTCTTGTCACTAGGCCTAGGGACCAGTTCCCATGTATCATTATTAACTATTTGATCTAGTTCTTCTTTCATTGCTTCATGCCAATCTGAATCATTACATGCATCTTCAACACTTAAGGGTTCAATTTGTGAAAGTAAACATACCACTTCATCAACTATATTTTCTTTTGATCTTTTCATGACTCTGTTGTTCTGATCTCCAATGATATCTTCTTTTGAATGGTATCTAAATGTGAATTTTGGAACATTAGGTGTGACTTTCTCATCTGTCTTCTATGATTCTTCTTCACTTGTTTCAGGATCATTGAATAATACATCAATGTTGTCAAATAATTCTTCAACAATTGTTTCTCTACTAATAGGACTAGGTTATTCTTCAATCATAGGTGCATAATCATGATATCTCTCTTGAATCATTAACTTTTCATCAATCTTTACATGAGCACTTTCAATGATCTTCTTCAATCTTAAGTTAAAAATTCTATAAGCTTTGCTTTTAGTAGAGTAACCAAGAAAAATACCTTCATCGCTTCTTGCATAAAACTTTCCAATAGCTTCATCTCTCTTCATGTAGCACTTGCTTCCAAATATTCTAAATTATTTTACTATAGGTACATTCCAAAACCATAGCTCATAAGGTGTCTTGTCTATGCCTGGCCTTAATTGAATTATGTTGATAGTATAGACTACAGTATTGACTGCATCTCTCAAATAGGTGTATGCAACTTTTTCTTCAATCATGATAGTGTGCGCTGTGTCAAGTATGATCCTATTTCTTCTTTATGCAATTTCATTTTTTTGAGGGGTTCTAGGTGCACTTAGCTATCTATTTATCCCATGTTCTTTACAATACTCATAAAATCTGTCAGAAGTGAACTCTCCTCCTCTATCTGAACTCAAAAATTTAATCTTTAATCCAGACTCATTTTCAACTTTAGTTTTGAATATCTTGAACTTCTCAAATGCTTTATATTTATCTTTTAAGAATGCAACCCACATCATTCTAGAATAATCATCAACAAACAAAATAAAGTACCTTTCACCATAGTATGATCTTGTTTGATTTGGTCCACATAAGTTTGTATGTGCTAGATCCAATTTGTTTTCTACCAAATTATTCTTACTTCTGAATGAATTCCTCACATGTTTTCCCATCACACATTCCCTTCATATTGTATCAACTAGTTTTGTAATACTAGGGACGTCTCTTACTACCTTTACATTGCTTATCTTTACCATATTGTCAAAATTGATATGACAGTCTTTTGTGCCATAACCAATTTTCATATGTTTTAGCAATAAAACAACTTGCTTTAGAGTTAAGCTGGAAAAACATTACCTTTTCTCTTTGAACCTGATGCAATCATTACTCCTTTTTTATTAATGATTCACTTATTGTTTTTGAATTCTAACTGATGTCCTTTTTCAAGAAACTGATCAACACTTAGTAGGTTATGCTGCAAACCATCAACATATAGAAAATCATCAGTGTTATTCTTTCCATCCAAGGTGATGGCTCCTCTACCTATGATAGGTTTAGGAGTGTTGTCTCCAAATCTAACCATTCCACCTTTGTACTTATCCAAGTGTACAAATCTATCTTTGTCTCCTGTCATGTGATGTGAATAACCACTGTCAATGATCTCGTCTATCCTAACATCAGCTTTTGAAATTAATGCTAGCTATTGTGATTTATTTTCATCTTCAATATCCATTTCATCAAACATTTTCTCCATATCTTCAATAGCAATGAATCCAATTTCATCTTCTCTTGAATCTTCATCTAATACTCCATCTCCAGCATAGTAACATTATTTTGTATACTTAGGCTTGAAATTAGTTTTGAACTTCTTGACTCTTGTAGGACACTTAGATGTAAAGTAACCAATCTTGTTACATGAAAAGAATTTAAATGTTAACTGACCTTCATATTTTCCTTTTCCTTTCCTTTATTTCTTAGCAATCATAGCAATGAAATCATCTAGCTCTTTATCCTCATCTTCATCATCAAATTTACCAGAAGTGTTCAAGGATTTCTTACCATGGACTGAGGCTTTGAATGTTGTTTCATTTTTAGGCCCCATCTTCAAAATTGATATCTCGAATGCTAAAATCTTGCTGATTAAGGTCTCTCTTCTGAAGTCTTTTGAAAACAGCATAGTCTCATCTAGGATGTTTATCTTGTTTTCATATTCTTCTGTCAGAGTAGTCATCAACTTATCCAGTATGTCTTCTTTTGAAATTACTCCACCATTGTTCCTGATTCCTGCAACTGCTTCATTAATTCTTTGATTATAGCCTCTGATGTTATCTTTAGGTAGCATCTCCAAATTATTATATCTTTTCTTCCATGTCTTTTTGCGCACATTCTTGGCTTGAATATCTCCTTCAAACATGTCTTCTAGATACTTCCATATTCTGTGGCCTTTATTTGCTTTCTCAAAATTTGAAAACTCACTGTCAGATAGGGCACTGATAAGGGCTTCTTTGGCAATAGCATTTTGAGTGAACATTTCCTTCTTAATAGTTGCATCATCTTTTGCAATATATTTTATAGAGGGAATTTAAACTTCTTGAGTAGCTACTTCAAAAATCTCAAAACCAATGCACTGCAAATATGTTGTCATTTTGTTCTTCCAGTCTAGATAATTCTCACCATCAAACTTAGGACTTTCTTTTCTAAAGAATGCCATCTGATCAACCTCAAGTTATTAAACTTTCTCTACAAGGCACTTGGCTTTGATACCAATTGTTAGGAATAGTCCCAAGAGATAATTGATAGGGGGGGTGAGTCAGCTATCTACAAGAATCAATTCTTTATCCAATTAAGTATATAATAACATTAAGCACATACAATATATGATAACACTTAACACAACACCACAATTTTGGTTACAAGGAAACCCAAATAGGTAAAAACCCTGGTGGGAATTAGCACCCACTATAAACTGCACTAGAGTATAATGATCCATGTGAGAAGATCTTACAACCCTATTAGGAGTTGATATTTACAATGCATGAAGTACAGTGACTTGGTCAAGGGTTGGACCCTGTTAGGATTCTTTTGCAAATAAACTTGTTAAAGGTGAGGACACACTATCTGGGAGCACACTGCTCAAATGGTGAAGGCTACAACCTTCTGCATAACAAATACACACTATATCTGGATCTTGGTGAACTAGAAATTAGACCTACTATCTTGATCATTTCTAATGAATAGCATAAACTCTCTACTTCTTCACATAGATCTTCAACTGATGATTGACTGTCTCAGTACATTCACATATGTTGCTCTACCTTCTCAATCACACTTAGCAATCGTAACTAACTGGCTATAAGTATCTTTCTCCAAATGATATAATCAAGTCACCTTGTTAGAACTTCCTTGAAATCATAATAGAGAAACAATATAACTCTTCAATAACATCTCCAATGGCTAAACTAAGCATGCAACACAAAAAGGACTGTGCAACTCAATATGAGTAGACATGTTGCTTCATACTGTCAGCTCCACCAAAATAATTGAAACTTTATTCTCAAGTTGAAATACATTATGCACTCTTAATCAAACATTATTAACTCATCACCAAACATGAAACCAAACATGCATATCAAAATTATAGGTGCAACTACTAAAATAATATAAACAATGTCGGCTCCATCAGACAATCTCAAGAAACTGTAACTAGAATAACTCAACTAGTACTACATAAATAACTCTGCATCCATGACCATAGCCTCACAAAAATTTCTACAACACAAATATAAATGCACAAGGCTCCAACATAACCATACTAAAAATCACATACAAAACTCTTCCTAAAACACTGTCAAGAACACTACTGATATAAACAATTGCACAACTGTCTGCACTCAGAATCAACCTCTGTGTCTATGATATCATGTTGATAACATATCTATTCAAATATGCTTAAGGCTATCTACATAAGGCTTAAACATTCATTGCTTACCATATGTTATCATCAATGACAAACATATAGTCAACACTGGCTTGCTGGTAAATCTCCAACAAGAATGCCTATAGAATGAAGGACTAGGGAGCCCCATTCCCCACAAAATATGACATTAGCTAGTCGACGAGCTCCATGGTGTATTATGTTGGGTCAAACTAAAACAAGCTATTGGTTTCCTTTGAAATTCCAACCACCTATTCTTATGCATCCTCTGTTAGGGTTGAATGAAGATGCATATGAGCATGATATGGCAATAGAGGTGAATAGGTGGAACAAGCTAGAAGTAGACAAGGGATACATAAGCTAAAAGGAAGGAGCATTTGGGCATAAAATTGTAGAGGACCTGTGCATGAAGGTCAGGATCCAAAAATTTATGCATGCCAAAGAAACAACAAGAATTTAAGGTAGGGGCAATGATAAGCCATATTAATGGCATGTTTTATGATATTTTTCTGTGACTTTTTAGGATGTTTTTACTTGGTTTCATGCAAACTTGAATGATGTTATGTATGGTTTTTATAAGTGCATGGTCAATACTTTCAAATACTTTATAGTTCAGTAGGATATGTGATTTGAAGAACTTATGGTTAAAACTTGTGAATTGAATCTGACAGATGAATTAAGTAGATATATATGTGTGTTATTTAATGTTCATCTCTCCTAAGTTATTTTGGGTTAGGTTCCTGCAGCCACATATAATGCAAGAGTTAGATAATGAGATAATGTATTTTATGATTCAAATGATGTAAATATATATGTTTCAAATTTGGCATGTGGACAAGTTGATGGTGTATTCATTTGGGTAACGTGGTAGATTTGACAAGGTCAAATCTGTAGTTGAAACAATAAAGGTGTGGTTGCACATAGCTTCCCTTTGTAGTGGTCAACTAGTTTCTCATTATACCTAGGTGCGGATCTAGAAGCACGACCTGCTATATTCCTGGAAGACTTGTTCCCGGAAGTTATTGATTTTGTTGTGTAACATTATGAATCTTAATTGATCCTCAATGTTGGAGTGATCATAGATTTAGGAGTTAGTTTCTTAATATTTTATTATAAATAAGTTGTTGAATTAACTTTCAGGAGATTAGAGAAAGTTATGAAAGTTACTATAATTCTTATAACAACAAATAGAATTCAGTTCTATTTTATTTCAATTGTACCTTTTCAATGAATGAATAGAATGTATTTTGAAAGTTCTATATTTTTATCTTTATTGTATTCTATTCACTCATCCTAGAGGGCCCACTTGGTGAGTAAATTATACTATTAGTTAGGATCTATTTCATGCTTTCCTAGATTTATAGAGAGCTTTATTGTTCCTATAGTCATTGGTAATATAACTAATGGACTCTTCCTGCAACAAAGGTAGATAGAGAAGTACCTATCTTTTATTACTGTTCTTGGTAGATTAAAATTATTTATTTCTTCTAGCTTAGCATTTCAAGATTTCAAGTATTCTAATTTCAATATTCTAGATGAGTGGCAATTAGGATGATTTAGAGCATATACTTTGCAGACACTTTCAAGTCTACATCCCTACTTGATACTATAAATGGATTGAATGATTTAATTAGTTGTTGTTTAAGATGTCCAATCTTGAATGAATGAGTGTTACACTCTAATTATCTAAAGCATTTATTTGTTTGATCAATAAGATTGCATCTAAATATGGATGAAACAGTTCAATAATTAGGCTCAGTTACTATATCTAACAATTGATTCAATTATTGATCTTCTCTTTGTATACCATTATCTGATCCACTACAAAGCTATATGTAAATTCCCTTCCTTATCTCTCAATAGTATTCCACACTTAGCTTCAATTTTCACACATCACTATCAATAAATCTCTCAAAGACTCCTGCATCTCACTTATCTTCTTCCACAATTACACTCACTCATTTACACACCTCAAATACAAAAAGGTTTTCTTTATTTATATAGATATCTGATCATACACATGTGAGCCATACTAAAAGAATGTGTTAACCCCAAATCAAAAAGATATTACAATTGTATTTAATGCATTGTCATCGATCCTATATATAGGATATATTTAAGAAAACTTTACAAAACACTACACCAGGACCCAAATATAGGTCACACTTAAGATGTTTACATTACATGTTACATTAACCAAAATTATCAAAACGCCATCACTAATACCATGTCTTGATCATCAAAACTTTTGAACTCACTGATAGATGAAACTAGATAGAACGTGCTCAAAATATGATACCAAAAGCCAATTGATGAACTACAAGAAAGTCCAGATATTAGGAACACCTGGAAGAACATTGTAAGCATAGAAGTCAATAGTAAGTGATAGAAAATAACATACACCACTGATTTCTAAAAGAAGAAAAGTGTACCAAAATGTGTAACCCATGAGTAGAACCAAGTACACCTGTCATAGAGCACCAAAACCTACATGTACTAAACTCATTCTACATACATTTGATACTTCTGATACTTTACTAATAACCAATAGGTACACAACCAATTGATATTGCCAAGATATCAGTATGAAAGTTTTGACATCAATGACAATAATGCCAACAATATCTAAATCTAATAGAAGAATGTAGGTGTATAGATTTCAAGGGTGGAGTAAAGTTGGAAAGGTGGGGGAGAGTCCTTAACAAGATGGATGACCTTGCCAACTTGGTAGTGAGAATTAACATGGGGTAAGAGATCCTAAATCATTACTTTTTTTAGGGTTAACTTCAATATTCTTACTACTTTTGTATCATTACTACTAGTGACAAGAATAAAGAATAAGGATGCAATCAAATTATGCAGGAGGTTGTTTAAAGAAGAGCTTTTGGGTAGGTTGGAAATTGCGGTGAGAAATGTGGATTTAAACTTTATAATTCACTATCCCAAGGACTATGTCATCGAAGAGGGCCAAAATATGGGAGTCGAGATGGTTAAACAATAATTTCTAATAATCAAAGATATGTCATTATTTGAAGAAAGGAGAAATGATATCATAATGAGCACAATTTTTTATGAAAGGGCTATAGTTAAAATTAGTTGCTTGGAATCATTGGTGGAAAAAATACCTGGTAGAAGTTGGGTATGAGGTCCCATAAGATATTCCAAACATTGAGGTAGAAATAATCCAAGTGCTCCCTATTATTATCATGAAATCAAGCAGACAAAGGGAGGCTCCAAGACATGGAACGAGGGATTCTAAAAGCAATAATGCTAAAGCAGTGGAGGAAGAATGCATGTCCAATGTGATGGGAACATTTTTGGATGTGAGCCTCATGGATGATTAGGTTTAGTAAAGATATAACATAGCCAATATAAAAATTACAGAGATTCAGTATGTGGATGCCCTAATTTTGATAAATACTTTGGGCTAGATATTATAATTACTATAGTATGTTTCATGTAGATATAGACATAGTATTCTCTAGTACTTAGAAAATTATGAAACAAGTACATATTAGATATGTGTATTTGGTTTAATACAAATATATGATACTTTATATTATATGGTGATATCCTTTGTATGAAACAATAGTTAATTAGTAAATATGATGCACTTCCTTAATTAAAAAGGTGTACTTTGGGATATTGTGGGAAGAAGTATATATTTTCTTCATCATGAGAATAATATTGATGTGTGTCCTTCAAATTATATAAAAGATAAAGTATATAGGCAAGTCTTTCTAGGTAAAGCAATTGTATCCGAGGAAGATAAGTAGTAATTGACAACTTCGTAACTATGTAGATAATAGTAATTCAAAGTAGTGTGGTTGATGGTCGCATGAATTTCTTCTCTCTTGCTTCAATTTTGCACAACCTTTTGATAATCAAATATGATAAGAAGTTGCAAAAGTTAATAAATAAAAAAATTTTGGTAAGGTTTGTTTAAGGACAAAAAGGAGGCAAAAATAATATGATTATAGGAAACTCTAAAATAATAGTATATGGGAAAGAATTAAGGGAAAGGTAATAAAAAAAATCACAAAGAAGAAGAAACATATACTAAGAAGCTATTGGGATCTACATACTATAGTATTCCATCTCTATGAACCTTGTTTTTTTAGGAAGCAATAATCAAATTTGTTTATAACTGAGATTGTATATGCATAATGGTTAATAATATGTATCACATGGAATTTCATTCTATTTTTCTTACTAAAAGGGAAGTTAGAAAATTAATCCTTCTTTATTGAGATAAGGATACAAAATAGAGTTTTGGTATCTTAGTTGAACTCCAAACAAGGGAGAAGTTGGGTTAAACTACACTTAGAAGGTCTTTTTTCTTGTGGTCCGATCAAATCTATTAAATCTTTAATCTCCATTTATATTTAAATAAAGCTAAGGATTACTTTTCTATCAAACAATATGATTTAAGAAAGATTTTCAATTGAAAAATCCCTGACATGTCATAATATAAAAATTCTATGATCTCCTTGTGATCTTTATTGATTGTAGATGTATACTTGACAGTAGAATTCAGAATGGTAATGGCAGACATGGATCTAATGCTAGAGTAATGTCACCCATATCTTTTAAGGTGGTGTAAATAGAAGGGCCAATAGGTATCTAATATTGAAATATATTTTACAATGTGTTGTAACCAATGCTATTTTTCTTCATATGGTTAATATTATATATCTCATTTGAGTATTTTGACATTTACAACTAACAATTATTTCAAGATATATTGGATGGTGCTATAAGTGATGTGCAATCACAAGTTAGTAATTTATGAGACCAAATCAGT